>JAECUM010030933.1:0-36201 GCA_016617855.1 Megalonaias nervosa
ATACATACATACATACATATACATACATATATATGTATGGTCTCCTTAAGTGGAATTTCATGATACTGTATCTCTCTACTTTGCAGATATATTAATGGAGTGAATAATGGCAGTGATGAGAAGAAGAAATATTTTTAAGAGAATAGTGCTCGTCTGGGTTTTACTTTTGATCGCCTATCACGGCATTTTATTATTTGCTAAGGTATTGCAACAACAGGTGGAGAAAGTATTTGTATATAAAAGCTACACCAACAATACGAAAAGAGCACATTTTTCTCGTGAGGAAATCGAGAAAGATATTATAAAGATCAATCTGCAGGTTGAACCGCCCCCTTATGAGATTTCAGTTGAAGCCTTTCCAAATAACGGATCTTTCAGAATAGAAACAATTATCCACCAAATATGGATTGACCAAAATATTCCTGAAGATTTCCGAAAGTATGTGTCTTCATTCAAAAAACACCATCGCAGTTTTGTGTATATGTTCTGGACTGATAAAATGGCAATGAAGTTTGTGGAGGATATGTTTCCCATGATTCTGCCTTTCTACGTCAACTATCAACGTAATCTTCAACGAGCTGATGCTGTACGATACATGATTTTGTATGAATATGGAGGAGTCTATGCCGATCTTGACATTGTGAGTCTCCGTCCTCTGGATCCAATCTTGAGAAAATACTCTTGTATTCTGTCACAAGAACCACATATCCATCCCATCTTCTACAACAATTTTTATGGTTTGGCATGTAATGCATTCATGGCCTGTCGCCGTCATCACCCCTTTATGAAGATCTTGGTGGACAATCTTCCTTCGTTCTCTGTTGCTTCAGAGGTATTGGACTCCACGGGGCCAAGATTTGTTACCATAATATACAGAAACTACATAGTCGAACATCCTCACGTCAACAAAACAGATGCTGAAGGTGTTTATTTAGCGCCACCGGAATACTTCATGCCGTCTTCAGACCCTACCCTTCAAAAGGAATTGGAAACGCTTTGTTCCAAGACCGAACTTATTCATTTACAGAAATGGTTATGTGAAAAGTTCAAAAGACATGGCTTGGGAGGTTCCACAAATTACACATTTACTGACCATAAGTGGGTTCATTTAACCATATCTTCAAAACCAAACAAAAGACAAAATACTTTTAGCATCACAAAGATTATCCCCGATGTAAAATTTTATGTGCAAGAAGCATCCGAACAAGCTAAGACTAATGCAACTAAAACTCCTTATTCATGAAGAAATATTTAATGTACCACCAATTTATTTCTAGAAGTTGCCAACGCAAAATAGTGCTCCTTATGTTGAACATGTGCATCAAATTATTGCTATTGAACCGATTTAAAATCTCCAATGAGTTCATCCGTGCAAACTTATTAAAATCTTACCTATATTCCACCAGATACACTAAATTATGTTACATGACTGAGTTGTAATCTCCTTTTATGTAATTGACTCTACAGTACATCTTAAATAAGGAAAATGCATAGATTTTGTAATTCATCATATTGCAACCACAGGTGAGAACTACAATTTAGATCTTTTATTAAAGTCTTCTTAATGGGGCTCTAAGTTACTCTCGTATTGATCAGAAATATTTCCACGAGCTTTCCATAATTGACCAAATACAACGAATTATGTTATAAAACAGATTTTATGTAATATTCCATTTATGTAAACTGTTGCTTTGGTTTTTAGCTTCCCATTAAGCAAAGCAAAAACAAGGTTATCTAATTCATATCGCTGTAACTCTGCATTCCAACAAGTGGGAAACTCAAAATGATACCTATTTCTTTGAGTTCATTAAAGCGACACTAAGTTACTCTCACACTGATCCAAGATATTTGCACGAGTTCCTCATAGTTAGACAGATACATCGAAACTGTTATGAGCCCAATTTTGTTTTACAATTCATTACGCTCTGCTGATGAAATGCATTGGTTTGATTCTGCAATCAAATTTAAACGACGCGTTCGATTGTCCAATTCATATTCCTGTAACTCCGTATTTCAACGAATGAGCAAAGCAATATTAGACCTATTTCTATGGGCTCTCTGAGGGGATACTGACTGACTCTCCTACTGATCCAAGACTGCAGATTTACTAACGCCAAAGCATCTTAAGTTCCAAATAATTTAACACGTTTGTGTTAGTTTCCTACATGTAGAGCTGAAGCTAATCAAATTGTATATTTATGTGTTTATCATTGTTTTGTTTGTGTAGATTTCCACACACATTGTTATTCCGACTTAATCATTAAAGCTTAATTCTTTGCTGCACTATGCTGAATTTCTCCTATTTATAATTATAACGTGCGAGAAAATCTGATGATTGTCCCGCTCATTAGCCATTTTTTGTTTCCTTCTCGTGCATAGAAAGAAAATATTTATGATCTGAAGAAGTGCCTGCTCACGGTAATCTGATAGAGACGGTTACGATGACAGCGTACAATAACCCCAAATGTCAGACTGTGGGTTTGAGTTTCAAGGACATTGACTATACTGCACCCCCTCCCAATGGCTTGGTATTAGAGCGATAGTAAGAATGTAATATGCCATATTTGTCTTTTTGTGGCCTTGAGCTTCAGTTTGGTGCAAAAGAAAAGATTGGGTTTGGATGTGGTATGATTAGGTTATATTTCACATATTGCCTTCCTTGAAATTGGTCAACGGTCTATGCGATTTTGAATGATTGACCTACTGGCGATACTACATAGGAAAAACTTCTCTATTTGTTGAGTGTTACAGAAAAGTGTGGATATAGGAACTTGAATAAACTCTTAACTTGTCAGAAAGTACAAAGAGGAGACGAGAATAGAGCTTTAAACCAAAGGTCGTAAATGAACCATTCCAAAATACTGTTGTACCAATATTTTATCACATAGTCGGTACACTTTGCTTACAGTGTGTGCAGTTTCATATATTTTATATTATACGTGTGAACATATCACTTTATGTGATTCTGATTGGTCCAAATAAGCCCATGAAATAATTGTGCAGTATTCTCTTTACTGATTGGCTGCGATCGTGCGAAAACTTTTTTAACCCCGCCTTCTGGAATTGTTTGTTTTGAATGAACATTTTTGGCCGCCATTTTTTTATTCGACTCGCGAAAGGGAATTGGGAAAAAATGGTCTCGTCCAGTCTTAATATTGCCAATTTACCTCCACAGGGGTTTGTTATGTGATGACATGTAAATGTCATAACATGAAAAATGGCAAAACCCCCAAGACAAGAACAATAACAACAAGTAAAACTATATCTGTAGCATGGAATCGCCCCTATATACAAGCTTGGTTTAAATGTGAACTTACTGAAGCAAATAAACTCATCTTTGGTCACAGAAGAATGTAGATATAAACCGGTCTCCCCAACTGACAGAACTTTATCCAAACAGCATATTTACGCGGTAAATATGTAATGCAAGTCCGACTCAAAAAGAGATTTGTTTACGTCTTCTGTACAGTCCAATGTTCCAAATCAAATACTGCAAATATCCGTTCACAAATACATTGCCGTATATATGTGTATTTCTGCACCCAGTAATCTTCTTCTCACAAAAATATCGCAACAATGTAACGTTTAGTTGTGATGTGGAAAATTTCAACGTAAACACTGTCACTGTGTTGTGTAGACCAACCCAACCGGTACTGTGCACCGTATCAAACAATGTGACATCACACGCATTGGAAATTTTGTTTTAACAAATGTTTGCCTTTTGTAAAATGTTCTGTTTATTTGGATGGACGATTATTCTTTGATTTATAGTTATCAAAAATGTATAATATACTTTTTATTATTTCAACTTTGTTTGGAACTATTTTTTATGCACAACAAATGAAAGGTACAGCGTCTGTCAGAATGAACGAAATTATTCGATCTTCTTTCTATCTAAATAATTTCCCCTGAAATAAAACTATGTGATAAATAGAATCTCAAATTGGTAACGATTTAATATTAAATTTATGAAACTCGTTAAATAATATCCAGCTTTTGCGAGCCAAGGCTCGCATATGCTGGATATTATTCAACTCATTTCATAAATTCAGTATTAAATCGTTAGCCATTTGAAATCCTCTATTAATGATACATTCAAGATTAAAACAATTAGACTATTTTTAATCCTGATATGGGTTTGAACTTGGAATTAATTAAATGGTAGGGGAAAAAGTCTTAACGGTTAAAGATTGTCACAGACTAATTAAAGGACCTTTATATCCTTGAATAGCGCATCAGAGACCGACAAACATTAGGGATTTTCTTGTCTTGTCCAAAACTATACGTAAGTGATACTCATTCCCATTCACTGCATGTCAGTGTTCAGGCTTTAAAAAAGAATGAATGTCCAGAGACGTTTGCATTTTGAACTACTTAAAGCGTGTTTTGTGGAAGATGCTCACTATCTACAAAGTGAACAAAATCCGATGAATTAATTGGCTTAAGGGAAAGTTAAGATGGACATTACAGAATGGTTGGAATACAGTGATATTCATACATGAGTGTCAGCTGGTGGTTAATCATGTCTGAAGAAAACACGACCAATGTTGTCATCCCCAACATCTAGGAACATGTAGTACAATTCGACTACCAGGAAAGTTTATTTGACAGTGTGGGGCTGTTTAACTTACCAAGGAATGGGGCCATTGATTAAAAGTGATTGCATTTTGAACAGTAAAAAATATACCATAAATATTTGTAGTCATTTTTGGCACGTTTCACAGAACACTTTTCAACCAGACATACTTGATTCGGGAAAACAATTAACTTCCCTTCCTATGCCTCTTTGCGGACTCGTCAGTTGAACAACGATAATAACACAAACTGTTTGACATGATCCAGATGTTAGGTTACCAAACATGTCTGGATGACATTCAATTCCGACTTTAGAGAAATACTGGGAAAAATAGATAAACTCATTAGAGTACTTACTGTCACTTGTCAGTCAATACTTCTTTATCACAAACGAAGCTTATATTTGTGTACTGCAAAGAGAACACATCATCATTTGTTCTCATAGATATATAAAAAGGTTCTAATCAGCAAGTGAGTAAACTCCTTCCTTGATTTAATTTTATATTTCTTTCATAAAATTACAGAAATACACCTTAGGCGCAACATGACGTTGTGTTACTGATTCAATACTTTGTGTTTTTGTAGAGAACAATTAAAGCTGGTGGAAGGCGTTGGATACAGTAACCTGCGAATACCTGGGTTGGATTCTCAGCAGAGACCGAATTAAAAAAATCTGTATAAATTAAGTGAGCTTGATATTTTAATGAGTGTTTGCAATATTTTACTATGATGATGTTTCTAACTGCGCTGATACAGTTGGGATTATACAATAACAAATTAATGTCATTGAACGTCTCTGTGATAAAACTGGTGAGATGGTCAATCTCGATAGAACTAAAATAATTTTTTCTTCAGGAATGAGGGATAACTTGAGCAAAAAGATGTATTGAATGTGCGCCTTACTACAAATATATGAGTTCATTTTTCACCATAAAATTAGTTTGGACAAAAGCAAAGCAGGTACTAGCGGATCCGTCAACGAAAGTAAGTAGAAGGATTTTGAATTATCAGAAACGCTTTATCTGTTTTAGTGTAGAGAATGAGTTTAAAATTTTGATTCTGTGATATAACCAATTGCTTACCATGGGTCAGAAATATGGGGATATGAATTTAGTAGAAATATTGAAAGTCTGCAATTCAACTTTTGTAAGCAGTATTTAGGCGTTTCTAAAACTACCAATAATGCGATTGTGTTAGGAGAGTGCGGAAGATAACCACTTTGTACCTCGTATTTTTACGATCTATTTTATACAACATAGAGATTGTAACAATACCATGAACTCGCTACCCACATCAGTGTTATTTTATTTTGAAAAGATTAGATGAATTCAACCGTGTGAACTGGGTTAACAAAGTTAAAGACGTGTTATTTTGCTTCGGTTTTTAGGTATGTCTGGCTAAATCAAGATGTTGGAGACGCAAAACAATTTTCCTAACTATGTTTGAGAAAAAATGAGGATTCGGCTTTCCAGAACTGTAAAAGCGATATTTACGATTGACATAAATGAGCGTAATATAGTATGTACTGAACCAGAATAGGAAAATATCTATTGTTTGGATTATCATATGCTTTAAGGAAGTTACTAAATTTCGGTAGGCATTGTAGGACTGAGATAATTAATAGGTACTGTGAGTTATGTCGGAAAAATAATATTAATTGGTAGAAGATGAACTCCGGTTCATTTGTGTTTGCCAGATTACGACCATTTAAGAAAGAACTATGTTTACTGAAGTTTTATTATTGTTATCCTTCTATAGAAATATATAGTTATAACAACCTTTTATTACTATATAAATTCGGCTTTTCAGTTGAGACAATCTTTGATAACTAAGTCGAATGATGAGTAACACACTTAGTGGAAGTAACATATTTATAATATCACACATTTATTCTTTATAGTAAATTGTGTATATATACGAATGTTGAACACCACATCTAATTTACGTACACCATGTCGTACACTGAATTTACTTGTATTATATCTTGTAATATATTCCGCTGACCTAAATTATTGAATAAAGCATTCTTACAAAATATTAAACTAATCATGTTACACAGCAAGGCTAGAGGTTCAGACAAACAGGAAAAGTCAATCTTGTGTTAACAATGGACTGGTAGTGGATATGGTGGTAGTTCAGCATAATAAGGGGATCATGGGAAAATTGTAGCCTGAAAATAAATAAAATACATTCAGTACATCGTCATCACATTACTTACATCTCATTCACGTGTCAGTCTATTTGAATCTACCTTAACTCAGAATTAATTAATATCTCTCCCATTCATTTATGTTTTAGATAGACAATTAAGGAAAATAATAAAGCGAATACACATAAGGCTGGAAAGAATGCGTGACAGCCAGACAGAATCTGGAAAGAAAAAAGGCATACTTCATTGAAATTAAAATATGAATATTATATACACCGATCTGATTTTGCTACATTCTCCTTCCCACACATATGAATGACACCCTCATCATTTATGCGTGTGTGCCCTTTCTGAAATTATTGTTTTTGCATTTGTTTCAGGCATACTGTAACGCCTTCTTCTGAGTGCATTGTCTCGTCGACTCGATCTTCTGTCAGCCATCTAATTCATGAACTGATTGAGCTTTGGACAGTCGGCTAGAACACCGCTCTGCGGGACACGTGCGTAACTCAGCTCAGATATTAATTGTTAAGCATCAGCTGTGTTCTTTGTACTATCAATCTTGGTGTTTATAGGTTACTGCATTTGTATGGGAAAATATGAACGAGTTTTCCGGATGGCTATACTACACGACCTTGGGAGTGCAGTATATCCATCCGACAAAACGAGTTCATATTTTCCCATACAAATGCAGTAACCTTTTCATTATATGCTCATTTTCTTATTCTACCCAAGGCTTAAATATATAAATAAAAATACACTACAAGAAACAAAGTAACTAAATGTATGCCATATTCCAAACTAAATACACAAGCGTAGACGCATCATTACACAACAACATTATCAATGCGCACGTAACTCCGCCCAGATAAATTTGAAGTTGGTCGCGCGCTAGGCCTAGACGTAAGTTTCGAAAGAAAATGGAGTTTGGTCTACTTAAAATTGAAATTTGGAGTCACATTGTGAATGAATGCGCATTGCAACAACTTTTCCATTTGATCTGGAATGAATACGTTTTGGTATTTTTGTCGATTCGACGCAATTTTGTGATTATGGTCTGGATTTATCTACATGAAGGTACTTACATCGGATTCCAGCAGCGTAGTGCCAGTTCTACATGAAATACATCGCATTGAAGCAGCGAGGCTGAAGTGTGTTGACATCGGCATGCATGTTTCTGTTCTGTCATTGAATGATTCAGATCATAATGTGGGAAAAATATGAAGTCTTTTAATTGCAATTATCGAAAAGACGCTGTGGAATTTAATGTTTATTTCGTTTTGAGTGCAGTATCGAGGATGTAACTGCACTTGGAATATACTCGAAATTACAGTACAATTTCGAACTGTGTGATCAACCTTGAGAACCCATGACATGGCTCATGTAATTCGGATTTGCAGAACTATGAAAGTACATTTTGAGGAAATTCAGGATGCAAAATTGTAAGTATATTTTTGCCATTTTTTATTACCAGCTAAAGAAGACAGTTTATGTCTTATAACTTGCATGTTATTTGTAGGGGCCCTGTCTGGCGTCTTAGCTAGCCTAAATCTGAAACATTGGATCAAAAAAGTTAACGCGGAATGTGCCAAAGCTGTTGATATGTGGCAGTCCATGAAACATCTGCTTCAGTTCACTCAGAAACAAATTTAATTAACCAAAACGTAAAGCATCTACTACACGAGTGTACATGATTTGTTTACAAAGTAGTTCCTAATACACTGTTGGGCACACGTGTCTTGCACATGAGTGCAATATGAAGGTGTGCAATATCGTAAAATATTGCACGATTCTGACAATGTAAAGTTAACGGAGAAAAAAATGAGCATATAATAATATCTGATACTGCATGGTTGTGATATTGGCTGATCACAGTGTCTTTTGAATTAATTTATCTAGACTATTCAGCATCACGAACACAGTGTCATGAGTTGCACTATCCGAAGCCATTTATTCTCCCACGCTGACGCTGTTACTGTACCATCTTTAGCGTGTAGACTGGTTTCAACATTCCCTCCACTACGCCTATTTGATAAGTCTGCAATTGAACATACACCAGCTAATTCTTCTTCATCACTTATCCAGACATATTCATTTTCTGTACCTGCCATGCTTGAATCGCGAATAATTTCATTATCCCTTACCAGATATTTTGATACAAAGTTCTGCTCATCCTGGTCTGGTTTCCTTAGAATCAAATTTGGATGAAATTCTAATCTTTGACGACAATTTCTCTTGCCGGTGATTTAATTCTTCCCTTTAAAGAGGTAATACGCCAATAGAAAGCAGCAAGTTTACAGGACGTAAAATATACACTGGAATTTCTAGGTTTGGTTGGGCTTGTACACATGGCCGTCCCAAGAGATTGTATCACTCTAGGTGAAGTATGGCTTTTGGCGCCCCAGCCCCACCCCCTTCCCTCTTCCATAGAAAACAAAATTCACATTGGCGCCACTTATCGTCTGGCACCCTAGGCGACCGCCTTGTTTGCCGACACGGCCGGAGAGGCCCTGCTTGCACAACGTAGGAATTGTTCTTTCAGTGATCTGAAAGTCTGTCTTTCAATCAGATGCCACAATTTTAGGGGGACCCTATTCCCCGGCTGATGCGTTGCAGCTTTTACTTTCAGGTCATATGATTCCTTCTTTTCTCTCTTAGTATCATGTTTTCAATTGCTTTCCCATAGGCCACAACGTTAAGGTTCTGTGTTATAGAGATACGTTCCGTCGTTCTTGAGCATATGTATTTATTCACTGTCATTAAAAGCAATCTTAGAATGACAATTTAACGAGGACAGAAACCCGTACTCCATAACACTTTCGAGAGAGATAAATCTGCCAGAACTAGACAGGGGAAAGAATTATCCTGTCACAATAGATACATTTTCGCTGATGTGCACCACGTTTATTAAAAATCATGAAAAATACGAAACAGGATCTAAATATAAATTACCTTAAACTGTCACATAGTCAGGTAACTCAACTTTTTTAAGCCGGTCAGAAGCTACACCTTGTATGTAATGCTCCAATTACAGTTAATGTTGCTGTGCTGTTTATTTCTGAATATAAGGTTCCCGACACCTTTAGACCCACCTCCATTGTCTTTGCACAATTGATACCGTTATATCTCAAGTTTTTCCAGCAATATATGTAGCTTGTATGCATGATTATTTGAATCGATTCCGAAGAGACTGAATGTAATTAGACAAATTTCCAGAGCAGCTGGCCCTATTTAACTCAGTTGCGAGTTCATCGGATAGATGCTGCTCTCCACCGAACATGAGAAAAAATGGCGTAGGACCTGTATATTCATTGCTCGTGCAGTTGTGGACATGAACTAATGATCCTATGTAACTCTTCCAGCCCTTTTGCTTACCTGGATTGAGAATTCCTAAGATGCCGAACAATCTCATATTCTATTTATCACAAATACCGTTACCCACTGCACGACTGGTAATCGTGCGAGAGTTCTTGATACCAGTAATTTGAAATAATTCCTTGACGACCCTGCTTCCAAAGTTTCCCACTGGTCTGAGCACGTTGAGGTATAATATAATGGACTATGATTTGCATTAAAACAAGTCCTCAGATATAACTCGGACTGTCTGACTCATTCTTGGAATTAACTGAACATACTAAATACATTACCTGTACTAAAATATATTTTTTGAATCCCTTGAACATCGAAGGGGTCAAGAAATCAGAGCACAAAAGATTCAATGTCTGCGTGATCACGATACTGACAAGCGGCACTCGATCATTCGTTGATGATTTCGTAACAAACAACAACGACATTTAGGAATCCAGATTTATCCATAGAGTGTCATGCCTGATCCATGCAACAGGCCCTTCAAGTATCCTCTCTCGGCCTAGAAACCACAGTCATCCTGCAAAATGTGTAGAACCTCCTCTGCGCGCGAATTGGTGAGTACCCGCTAAAATTGTTCATGACCATCAGCATTTGTCTTCATGTTCAAGAATCCCCTTCTCATGCATAAATGGCCAGATGCGTTGCATACAGCTAAATGGTCTGTCCCCATTGATAGAGAAGTATTGATTAGTCTTTTTTGCATCATCCATTTCTTTGAAAAAAGATCCGAGAATTGAGAAACTCTCCTCTCTCTCTCTTTGTCTATTATTAGGAAAATGAAAGAACCCAATGAATGTCATCAACATCATTTGCAGACAAGTCATTCCACAAACGACTGGGCAAACGCTAAATTGCAGAGACCGTGTAAGGCGATATTAGTCTTCAAATCCTTGTTGCCAATCTTGCTTCTACACAGGGCAAATGAGAGAGACTGTCAACGTCCAAGTTCTTGAATCTGGGTCTATAATGATGTCTTAGTTGTACGTAGCAAGAGGTGCAAATCGTTGATAACCCGTTGCATCAAGTTCGGCTGATATAAAAATGTTCGTCAAGGGATTGTTGTCAGTGTACATAGTGAAGCGCCGTCCATCAACGAATTTTTCCGTGAGTGCCCAATCTAAAGCCACAAACTCCAGTCTATGTGCTGAGTAGTTTTGTTAATTCTTAATTGACATAATGCTCGCAAAATCGATCACTCACTTGATACCATCCTGGATCTATTTTGGAACTTCGCTGAAACTATGTTGGCTTGTATCTGTGTGCACCCCAAATTGTTGCTCATTTTCAACATAGCCTAAAACAAGCGATGAAGAGAGAGCATCACTGAGTTATTGAAAGGGTTCCCATGTGTCTGTCAGCGTTTCCAGCTTCCATTGCCTAAACTGAACCTTCTTTGACATTTAATCGCTTTACAATGCGCGATTGGAATCCATTTCAATGCTGGTCTGACTATTTTCAATACGTTCTTCACAAACGAGATATTTTCAACTTTGAATGGGTGGCATCAAGACCTGGCTCTGAAATAACACGATCGACATAAATGACACTTTTCCTGAAGAATATGCACTTCTTCAGGGATAATGCCAACACTACACTCCCGAAGCCTTGTCGGGACCATTTCCAGATTTCTAAATGTTCTTCATATATTCTTATATCGTATAGATAGATCACACACAGATGTTCAGATGCATTTATCCGTTGCACTCCTTCACCAATCTTTGATACTTGCCTTATGGCATTAAACTGTCCCATGGTTAGGTAGTCTCTCTAACTCGTATAATCCTAGTGAAGTTACTGTAAAGGCTCTCTCTCTCTCTCTCTCTCTCTCTCTCTCTCTCTCTCTCTCTCTCTCTCTCTCGGAAGCATGTACTTGAAACTGATCATACCCTGACTTGATATCCATTACAGTACCGTAAAATACTTCGATCCAGCCAAGCAATCTTTCATATCTTCAATTATGGGCAAGACACTGATTGTGATCTTATTCAACTACCTAAAATCAATTCAGATGCGAAGTTTTTCATCCTTCTTCCACACTATGACGGCATTGCTTGCGCATGAACAATGCGATTTAACGAACACTCCACTAGCAATTAGTTGGATGAGATTGTCTTTCGCAGCAATCTGGCACCTTTCTCGTCTTTGCATTTATCCAGAGCATATACGAAATTATTAGTTCCTAAACGTTTCGGCCAACGCAAATTTGTGAATGCACTGACCATGAGAATATTGTTTGCTAAATTAGGTGTTCGCGAGGAAGAAAAGGAGCAATTCAAACAAAGACAAGTGACTCTTTGGATTCACCAGCTGGTACATGTGCATTTATGTTGACACTTTCATCGGATGGTAAAACTTACCAGTTTATCTTTTTTTTCTTCCTTGATGATCATATGTATTTATATAGATATATGCTGTTTGAAAATTGTGTTACGAAGATATATGAGTTTCTGGTTGCAATCATAACAGCATAAATTTTTTCCTACATGTACGTTAAACGTCATTAACATGATCAATTACCTCAATATCATGAAAAAGAAAAGATAAAAATTTCTCTCTCTCTCTCTCTCTCTCTCTCTCTCTCTATATATATATATATATATATATATATATATATATATATATATATATATATATATATTATATATATATATATATATATATATATATATATATATAAGTGGAAAGGACAGTGACTTATTTAAATAATAAAGAAACTCATTAAAATAAATATTTTTAATACGGCAATACTTCCTTCAAAATCAAAACCTAGCACCATCTGATGATTATATTGAATTGGTAACAAAATAAGGTATAACGTTAGCATCCCCGCCGATACATGCACAAAAACGATGATCTTCACAATTATACACGGTAGTAACATACGACTATTACTAATGCACAAAAATGTCTGCACGGCTTCTCAGTGATTAGTTATGATTAAGAAATACATCAATTATTTTGTATGGCGATTCTTGTACGATTTTGGCACTCAAGTCAGTTCTAAATATAAACATAAGTTCACGTTTTAAATGTAAACGAAACTGGTTGTCAGAGGTAATCTGCCATACTTATAGTAAATATACACATGATGTAAATAATATTGCTAAACAAAACCAGAAGTATGCATAATATTATTCAGTATTTCGCATATTGTATTTAAATGTATTCTCTTTGATGTACAATTATAGGTCGACTAGCTAAATATGGTTTATTAGCCTTAACGTATATCATCCACGAAAATAGGTACCTTAACTAAGGAGAAATCCACTGGCTTTTTAATGGTGGCTTTTCTTTATTAAAAGTGATCCTGAATAAGAATGAATTACATATTTATAGACGTGAGAGACCTACTTTATCTGTAAAAGTTTCATCTGAATCTAACTGAGGGCCAAAATCTGCCCTTACCGAACCTTGTCCTTTAAAGGTGGTCTGACCTGGCAAAGAGACTTTACCCTATAACGGAAACCGTGACCATAGAAGCCTGTTTTGAGGACAGGTCTTCGCAATGATGAATGCTTACAATTACGTCACTATTAACGCAATGGATGCTATTCATCGTAGCATTATTGCACAGTATGCGACGTAGCATTTATTTCTTGTAAGTCTACATTCACTATTCAGTAGCAAATTATAAATTTAAATCGGTTTTAGTCACACAGCTAAATTTAAGACTGGATGTATTTTAATTGTGCAATGTTATTGACAAGAGTTAGGTGAGAATTTTAGCTACCCACAGATTCAAGGTTAGCGCAGAAAGTTTAAATGAAGCTCAAGTTGATATACTTAATTGGAATTTTCAAAAACATGATTCAATCATTGTTCAATAGTCCCAGTGAAGACCAGGATTTTTGTGTTTTTCATTTGCCCACACAATATTTACCTCGAATATGGAACTTTCGCAACTGACCAAAATATGCAAAGACCAATTATAAGCTTGAAAAAGCAATTGCGTAAACCGTCCATCAATCCATCCATGTAACAACTATTAAACAATCATCGAATCCGATTATACTGATACAAACTGATGTAATGGTCCCCACCAGGCGACATAAATACTGCACTTATTATAACAATAAATAGTATCAGTGCCATCACTAATGGAATATATATATATATACTTACTATATATATATATATATATATATATATATATATATATATATATATATATATATATATATATATATATATATATATATAGATAGATAGATAGATAGATAGATAGATAGATAGATATAGATATATAACTCATCATAATGCACAGTACTTGGCTGATAGAGAGAGATAATTGCTCATTTGCATACATACATACATACATACATACATACATACATACATACATTGACTTTCTTCCATCCTTTTCGAGGAAAGAATGCATGGTCAATAGACAGCAAACAAAGAATATTGCCATCTCACACAGACGGATGTTTACTACTAAGAAATGCGTACCAACTGACTGAATAGGTCATGGAATTCACAGGTCTAATTACGAGGCCCAGTAAAATTAGAGAAGTCTCCCTACATAAATAACATTATTTTGGAAAACAATGTATCTTGCAAGCGATTTGAGGACTGTTACATATCTGTAATTAAATTGCTTGTGTGTTAGTTTTACAATTCTTTTTTATTTTATTTTTGTTTCATTACATTTTATTGTAATGATTATTTTCACGGGATTCGATATTTTTTCAAGTAAATTCTGTTTGTATAGAACGCAAAAGGTGTTACATTAGCATTATTTTTAGCTCACCCTGGTTCATAGATTTGTAAACATCGAGTGTTAACAATTGGCAATTTCCAAGGTCATTTCGGCCAGCGTGTTAACTGGATAGTAAACAGCCTTTCTATTATATATATTTTCAGTGTAAGAATTTGGTACATAGATAGGGTTATTCTTGCATACGTGACAAATGGCATTTTATTTTATTACGATGTTCAAATTAGTAAATCACGCAGCCTATCACGTGGAGTACCATGTGACCTAAAATCGAGGCTTAAAACAGCCAATTGGTATTAAATTTATTCAGTTGTATTTTAAACCTTGAGGGCTCAAGAGGTTTCTAATTGTTGTTGCCAGTTTGAAGTTCATTTGGTTTTGGAATTTAATAATTTATTCTCTAGAAAACCAAACAGGTGTATCTTTTTATAAAACGTTCTGGGACAAAGAAATTCAGTGGAAATTTATTCTGGAGTTATACGGAAACATAAACTGTGATTCAGTCGAGGATCTGTTACCACCAGTACAACGGTCTCATCTGACGTCATCGCCTCCATATTGGAATTTCATCGAGACTGGAACTCGGATTTTATTAGAACTGTTCAGTGATAGGACTTGTATTTTTCAATCTTAGGATTAAATTTTGGATTATATTCACAAATCGTTAGTCCTATTTCCAATTTTTACATTGTTTTGTAGGGAAATAAATTATTTTTTGGAAATATACAAAGCTTGTTGGCTTCACTCTTTTCTCTTGTTATTTTTGTACGAGCCTACACGTAACGGGACCAAATACATATCTTTGAAGTAACTAAATACTCAACATTTGATTGTCATCTGTAACATAATGATTAGAAAGTCGCTAACAGTAATCTCTAGAAGTAGTCATCCATGAAATTTGTCGACAGTAGTTTTTACGGCAGATAACATTAAACGGAATAGTCGGATGTCATATACTGAGCACGTTTGTATCTCTGACTTGGATTAACCATTTCCACAACATATAGTTTTCAAAACATATTCATATGCAAACGTTTTCTCATAAAGGTATGTGTACTGTCTACTTTTGCGGGTGTCACGTGATATTTACGAGGGGATTACAAGCCCAGAGTCATCCGGAAGAGATTGGTTTGATAGTTTCTGCACTTGTAACAGGTCTGGTAGAACGGAACATAGTTCAGTGATGGTTCTTTCTATCTTCATTCATTTGTAGTCGTGTTCAATGAAAACATTCTGGGACGATGGATTATGAATTGTGTCATACAATCACCAGCCTTTGCTTGAAATATTAGAACCCTTCCTCCACAAAGCATACTCGGTCCACCGGTAAGCAAGCTAATCGAAATGTAAACGTTTCGGGTAAAGAAATTCGCGAATTCAAAACTTCTTAAAGGATCAAAAAATATCACATTGGTAGCTAGCATTGTTGGTGCGGCCGTACAGCCTCTACGGACATGGTAGTATCGTATGACTTACTCTTTCTCTGTACATTAAAACGTGCATAGCGCCTTAAGAGTAACTAATCACCTGTAAGCAAACGACGCGGCACAATAAACAAATACACATCGTTAAGGGGCTCCCAACAGTGGTTCATTGTCTAATAATTATTGATCGATAGTAATATAGTTTTTTGAACGGTCCAATAGTAATGGATCCTTGTACACAAACATTTATTAAATGAAACTTCATCCAAATGATGTATAAAGGTTTGTCTTCGAACATTACAAATAAAATTCACAACTCTTACTATGATATGCCCTAGTACTTTGCTTCCCTTCTCTGATTCGTTAATTAATTTCCTGCATAAACTGCAGGACTAAAATGATTTAATGTTACGTCTCAGTAAATACCTTCAACATACATTATAATATCTGCTCTACCAGGTTCTTATGTTGAAAGAATATTGGTTAAGAACAAATGCACTATCATGCTTCATACATTTTAAAAGCAACAAATTATCTTACTTGCAAATATAAATTTCATTCAGACTCTGACTCACTCAATAATCCATTAATTCATTTTCTATTTCTTTCCTTTTTCGTCCTTTTTCTATCTTCATTCTCTAAATGTCTCTTCTCCCTCTGCAGTTAATCCGAACTAACTGGGTTTATTTTTCTGGCCCTAAAAGCAATACATGAACTACTAAATTTTAGATACTACACTTTTTACTAGGTGATTAAGTTTAAATCAAACTTTTTTATTTATGCGGGACTCTTAGTCACAGTTCGTTGATATCTGCACCATATTTTATAAACAACATCCAATATTGCCTCAGCATTTGTATTTCTAAACCTAAAAGGTAAATAAAGATTCATTCCAGTACATCATACAACATCATGAACTGATCCACATTGTGTGGAGGAGTTTATGTTTACCCTCGGGTTCGACAATGAGTTGCTTCCTCAAGCGGCCAGAGATGTTAGTACTATAACAGACATAAGGTATGTGCTATTTGTATTAATGTCTCCGTTTATAGCTTTGTTAGCTTTTAATGATTATTTGTTCAAGCAATTAGCCATTTTCGAAAAGCAGACGTCATAAAGTTCTACATTCCAGAGACTTTACGACAGCATGGGTTAGTTTCCTAAAATGGACACTCCCTAATTTTTTAACGAAAGGAATTATCTGGATATGGTTAGGTATACGTGTTTATTAATGGGAATCTGGAATACTTCTTTGTACTAGGTGTTTCGGTCGTATTTTGTTTTGCATAGGGTTGTTCAGCCGTGGACCTCGTGTGATACCATTAATAACTACCTCATACCTAAAAATAGAATGTAGCCCCATCTTCGAACAAACATTACAATATGGCGGCTCAGTACCATTACGTTTCACTGACAGAAAATGATGTTCCTGGTGGACAATTACCTTATGCTTTGATAGAACATCACTCAGTGGTGCAGCTGAAACGATAGCTACAGTGTAGAGATCTAAGCATCAGTGGAAATCTAAGCGATTTGATCAAAAGGTACGTAAAATTCAGTGTATATACGCATGCATTCGATGCTTTCAATAGAACGGTTAAGTAGCAGCAGGGAGGGTGAACCCAACAAAATTGGATTCGAGCAAACATATCTAAAACAAAGATTTCACACGAAAAAAATTTTAAAAAAAGGTCAATAACGTCAAACTGAAACCTCTAACTTTCCGTTAACATCAGTGATGAGATCACCAGTGATGAAATCAACGGGATTAGTTCGCGCTGTTACTTCGCCATTGACATCCGTGTTTATAAAATTTTGTGAATGATCGTTTATGTAATCGTGCACGCAATTTTTGTTAGCCCACCCTCCCTGCTGCTGTGGTTTTTATCCAACTATTGTATCAAGTCCGTTACGATATCTTGACCTTGGATCATGAAAGTTTATTGTTATAAAACCAAATGGGATAGCTTGTGCTTTTGAAAAAAAGTGTTTGAACTTAATCATGTCCATGTCCCCTGAACACCAAGTATAATAAATATTTTGCAGCGTATGATTATCAACTCCGTTAAACACAACTAAAATATTGCAATTATTTCTGATCACTTTTGGAATTTGTGTATAACGCTGTGTAACATAAATCACGTCTGTATTTTTATGTCTACCTCGAGAAAATATCCTAGCTGGATTTGATTGTTTGTCCAGCATGACATCATCGTATACTACTAAATTATTAATGCTTCCATCCAGATCATCTACAGATAGCGCTTCATCAATATCGGTGATAAAATCAATAACGTCACTGTCTTCATTTAGCAACTTTGCATTTTCATTAAAATCCTTAAGTACTTCATAGCATCGCTGATCATCTACAGATGGTGCTACTAAATATAATTTATCCCACTTCAGCTATCTCATTATCAGATTAAGCAATAATTGTGTTTTTCCTGATCCAGATGGACCTATTATTATCATTCTGATAGAATTCGGTAGCGCTGGGTGATGTTTTACTGGCTCTTGTTTTCGTGTCGCAGAAAAATCAATTATATCCATATAATAAATAATATGAATTTATATTGTGTTCGATGCCGTGCAGCCACGTCCACCACTGGATTAACAACAATAATAACAAAAAATAAAAAAACGCGCACTGACAGGTAAATGTGAAAAGTGTGGCACAAAAAAAAATATAAATTTATTTCAAACACAGCGACAGGAGGTGATATTGCTGCTTCGCTGGGAAAATTACCAGGATTACCGTGGACGAAATATCCCGGGGAAAAACATCTACTGGGTTATAATTATTGTGGGCCAGGAACTCGTTTAGATATCCGTCTCGACAATCAAGATCAACCGCGACCTGGAGAGTATCCAATAAACAAGATTGATCAAGCATGTTACGTTCATGATATTGCTTATCGAAGTAAAGATTTACAACAGCGACATCTCACCGATATCAAATTAATTCATGCCATAAATAATATAAAAGATAAATCACTTCGAGAAAAATTAGCTGCTTTTCTGGTAAAAGCTGGTATGAAAGGTAAAATCATGTTAGGGGCTGGGTAATTAATTATATAACTATTATAATGGAGTCCATTTATTATTACCCAAGAGGATACTGGAAGGGCAAAGCGACGATTAGTAAACTTGCTGAAGCAGCAAAAGTTTCACGTGCTGTTGCTGCAGCGTGGTTAGCACGACAAGCAATATGGCAAATTTATCTACCACCACCTAAAAATATTCAGTATGCACATTTTGATGTCAGCGTTCCCAATGAAGTTCATCAAGCAGATATTTTGTTTTTACCACATGATACTATTAAAACACGTGGACGTAAATCACGCACATACAAATACGCGCTAACTGTCGTTGACGTTGCAAATAGAAATAAAGAAGCAGAACCACTGTCAACAAAGACAGCAACTGAGGTTGCATCTGCGTTTGAACGAATTTATCAACTTGGTGGTCTACGATGGCCACGGTTGCTACAGGTTGATCCTGGCAAAGAATTTCTTGGTGCAGTATCATCGTTGATGAAAAAACATAACGTGAAAATCAGACGAGGACACACCGAAATTCATCATGATCAGGCAATCGTTGAAAGATTTAATCGAACACTCGCTGAGCGGTTATTTGGATACCAGTATGCAAAGGAAATAATTTATACAGATACAAGATCTCGCGAATGGGTTGCGAGGTTACCAAGTGTGATAGCTGCGTTAAATAATGAAATTACTCGTGCAACTTCTATGAAACCTTCTAATGCGATCACAAAAAAACATACCAATACACCGACGTGAATCTTTCTCTCAACCAGTATTAGGTAATGTTACCGTAAGATATTTATATGAACCTGGTGAACTTGAAGGGGGTGAAAAAAAGAGCAACTGATCCTATCTGGAGTGTGACTACACATAAAATTTCTAGCGTGGTAAGGTCCACAGGTAGACCCGCCATCTACAGGCTAGATTCAGCTGCTCCTCAACCTGGATTTGTACGTGAACAATTACAAGTAATTCCTGAGGACACACAATTACCACCGCGTTCACTTTTGTAAATTGGAACCCCTGCGTCGATTGCATTCAAGACAGGTCAGCATCACATTATCACGTGTATGACCAAGATCACTATTAATTCTATCCACGGTAATTTGTTTTGGATTATTACAAGAATACTTCCACAACATGTGACAGTTACAAATTACACAACGATCATTCTGTCGTTGTTTTAGCGTCATAATAAATTCAACATCGATATCAAAATCATGATTATGTTTTTTATCGCATCGTTTATAACTGGATAATTTTTTTCTTATTACGCCAATAACACCTTTGGTGTCACTAACAGTTTCATTATTATTTTCTGTGGAGTTTATGACAACTCTATGTAGTTGAGATATTGTCC
This sequence comes from Megalonaias nervosa, assembly GCA_016617855.1. Classification (NCBI taxonomy): domain Eukaryota; kingdom Metazoa; phylum Mollusca; class Bivalvia; order Unionida; family Unionidae; genus Megalonaias; species Megalonaias nervosa. The sequence continues at coordinate 20,639 of JAECUM010030933.1, forward strand.
TGACTCTAGATACTGCGAGACAAACTAAATTTGACCATTCTACTCTATCATCGACAATCCAGATATTTGTATCAGTAATAGTTAGTCCTTGTGACGAGTGAATCGTTATGGCATATCCCAGTTTCCACGGTGAGTTATTCATACTCAACGCGCTTTCAACAACATCAACATCAACCAAAACAACATCATTCAGCACAAGATTTTGTTTCTGGACACTTTCAGTGTCTCGTCCTGGAATTTCAACTTCAATATTTTGTCGTCGAGTATCCGCTGGGCGATAACATAATGGCAGAGGTAACGTTGGAAATCTTTCCTTGTGACGCAGGAATAATTTTTCTTGTAATTCATCACGAACTATTTTTCTACTCGCAACTACTAAATCATTTGGTGTCCACAGATGCCAAAAATCATTCACAGGAGTTTCTGGAATTATTTCACGCATTATCTCACATTGTATTTTATCTGGCTGTAGTCTGATTAATCTTTTAAATTCTTTTAGAGTTTCATCAATGGCTCTATGATCATCGGTTATTTCTTCATAATAATCCACAAACGTTTTTAACCACTCGTGCGGAGATTGACCGACAAAAGGTGGTGGTTGACCATGATCGCCGCTCATAATTACCGCAGTATTTTTCGTTAATAACCAATCAAAAAATATTTTTAATGTTTCTAACGATACTGTACAAATCTCATCCCAGATGATGATTTTGGGAATATATTTCTCACCCATTCGCTCAGGTGTCCACATATCTCCACACCATCTGAAGAAACTATGGTATTTACACAATTTTACTAATCGTTGTTTTATTTCTCTAGCTAGTCTATGTGTAGGTGTCAACACAATCATATCTGAACTCAGAAATAATTCAATCGCACGTGTTGTTTTACCAGAACCTCCAGGTCCACTGAGATAAATGGTTTTATATCTAGACACTGGATCAAATACAGATGGTGATGTTGATGCTGGTATGTGATTGTCATTACCGTAATATATTTCTTTGATATCAACATCTGCTGTTTCAGAATAGTCAAGTATACTTTCTTGTTTTATTCGCCATGATCCCCATTCGCCGCTACCGAGTAACGGTTTTACCAAATCTAAATATTTTTTATTTATATAAAATGAATCCGTAGCAACTCTGACAGCGTAACAAGGAAATCTGTTTATCAACGATAATAAATTTATAGAAACGTAAGCAAGCATAGAAGATCTTAAATGAGTAAATTGTGGCGACTCACCATCAATATAACCTAGTTTGGTTCCATTTGACAAATAAGCATTGCGTCTGCTTATAAATGTTCTTTTGTTCGTTGTATCAGTAATTATAAAATCTAATTCAGCATCGTCCATGATTAATCTTGTACAATGCCGTTTGTGATCATACGAACCACCTTGAGTAAATTTACCGATTATTTTTCTACCGAGATCTTTTGCAATTTTATTTTCATAATCAATTTTATCCCAATCTTCGCCTGGATCTGTCGGTGAGTGTTTCTTTTGTTGTGATAACCAAACTTGTTTCTGCGAATGATATGATATAATAGCTTCACTGACCATCAACGACGCTAAGATTCCCGCATCAAGCATGTATCGTAATAGCACCGGTGGAACCCAATATTTTTCTGCAAAATGTCTACCAAACCACACATAAACGATCGGATGAAGATTATTACAAAAAGTAAATGATTTTACACAAGCGAATCCAGTTAAATCAAAATCAGGTAATGGTCCATTTATCGCAACTCTTGTCATTTCATGTGTGGGATGTCCGAATCGCTCAAAGTATTTAGAACATTCTCCGTATCCTAGAAAACTCCCAGGATAACACGCAACCATATCAACTGATATTACTTTACGATGATCGTATTTGGTATTCCCTAATCCGCCATGTCCATATTCGACACAACTACGTTGAACATCTTCGAGGAATTCTGATCGTACTGGTTTCCATGAATTTTTCTTCTGAGCAAAGTGAGCAGCAACTGATGGAACTGTAAAACAATTATTTAGTAATTGTTCAACATCAGAATTATCAGAATTATGTTTCAGTGCAAGATTCTTCATTTCGCCATGGAGAGATTCTCTGCGATAAATCTCTCCGTTAGGTCTTACAAACTGATCGTAATACGCGGATTCGGAACTCTGAAATAACCAAACAGATACAGGATCGCTCTTACTGATATCAGCGACAGCATCGAATATATAATCGTTATAAAATCTAACTGTCCTATCTCGTGGAAATATTGCTACAGCATCGGTCCATTCATGTGCATTATGATCAATGATTGTTATTGGAGCTCCATTTTTTGTATATTTCTGTTTGTACAAAATTTCTCCGGTTAGTGTTTTTACTGTTATTGGAAATTTTAATTTTTTTTCTAGTTTAGCAACGTCGCTGATAGATGCTCCTGTATCTCTAACTGTTTCTGCCAACTCGTTTATTTTTGTGCGTCTTAGATCTGTTAAACCGTTTTCGCGTATTGCTTTTGAGAAATGTTCCATGACACGTTCAGCTACACAATTTATTCTTGAAATTTTCATTGGTCTGAGATCCCCAACGCTGGGTTTATTATTTAGCGGATATATTGCATATATAACTGCCGTGACAGAATATGCTCGTTCATAATATGGTTTATCAATACCGGTTAGCACACCTGGCTTGGATTGTTTATTTAATGTAACAGTATTATTTCCAGTATAAAACAGTATCGGTTCACGTTTATCACGAATAATCCAAGTATCCATCATCTGTCTGCACAATAAATTTTACTAAAATAATATATCTCTGATTGTCGAGATAGTTAATAATATTTTTACCTCGTTCATCACTCATTCTAGCATCGACAACAACACCACTGGTGTCATTCATAATCCTGAATGTTGACTAAGTATGAGCCGCACCATCGCTGCGAAATTCTTTTTTACCTTCACGGATACGATCGGTTATATCGCTAGCCAAATCTTGCATGGAAAAATTAAATTTAGATTTTGGTAATTTGTCAAGATCAAGTCTTGCGGTGGAAGGTTTAATTGTGGATAATCTCTCAAATTCCTCCATACTATATTTAAAGCAAATATATATGTTTAATTAAACTTTAATTATATATATAATGATTCAAACAAACAACCGATGCCGATGGCTCATGATTGGATTTTCAACTCCTTGTAATAAATCATGCGTAAATGAATTTTGTGGCCAACACATGCAAAGTTATCGTAGAGGGAGTCTAGGACCAAAACCGGGTTTACGATGCGGTGTTGGAGTCAGAGGAGAAACACGGTTATGTGTAGCGTGTGGTGGTAAAAAAATACAGAGAGCTAAAACGATATTATGATAAGAAGTTGTCAGGTGAGTCTCCGTTAAAAACCGCTGAAGACTATCTGGCCAGATTTCAAAATTATCATTTAGACAAATAATATTATATATACAAATGGAGCAAAGGGTGTTTTACAAACACCCTATCATTAAAAATTATGAAGCGTCTCGTGATTGTGTCATCAGACACTGTCAAAAAAAACACCAGTTGGTTTTGTTATTAATACTGGTTATCTCATGTTTACTGCTGGAAAAAAAATCATATCAATCTCATAGGTTCGTGTTTGAATGTTTCCATGGGGTATATCGAAGAGGACTTGTAATTGATCACATAAATTCAAACCCGAAAGATAATAATTTATGTAACCTCCGGGTTGTTACACGGAGCCAAAATAATATACTTGGAAATACTGGAAATTGTAAAATGTTTGGAAAGAGGTCGGTTGTATCAACAAATACAGAGACAGGCGAAGAGAGAATTTTCCCATCAATGACTGCTGCTGCCAAATATTTTGGTATTAACTCGCGTGCGGTACAATATGTGGCGGATAATTCAAGAAGATCAACATATTCAGTTAAATACGATCAAAAAATTACATTCCGATATATACAATAAAGCGAGATAAATCCGTCATCGCTGATAGAACAATTAAGTAGTTGTCTCCCTTTTTTGTTATTGTTTATACATATTCAGTGATGATGGATTCTTATCACTGATAGAGTAATTGAGCAGCTTGGTACTACATTCTAATCGTAATACTTAAATATCTCTCCAGTCCAGACATCTCAACGTTGTGGAAGTATTAACTGCAGAAAATATATCCTCAAACAGAACATAAAAACCTCAGCAGTGATATTATATTTTACACATATAGATCGCAGCAGACGACACTATACTAAATGAATCCACCGCAGTTCTGCAGCGGGCGGAATGTACTAGAACAATATCGATCCAGTGCATTTACTAACACAGAGTTCTGGCCGTAACAGTGTTACAGTGTTTTAATAAAGCAGACACGGCAGAAATATATAAAATTGCAGAATTTATTCAGAATCAGAATATTATTTCGGTGTTCGTGACATTGTCATTGTGAGGCGGTGTGAATATTTATATACTTAAATATAACTATAATTCATAACAGCTCTGATAGCCGTGTGGTTAAGGCGTTTGCGTGCGGATCCACTAGTGTAGACTCTCTGCGTGTTCGAGTCTCCAAAAATGCTAAAGATATATTATCTTGCATTCGGCGGGGGATCCGGAGAATTTCCTCGACATCCACAACAGACAAAATACACTCTCCTATCATACCACCTCGTGGTGGGTGAACTTTTACACTCCCCGGAGTTTGTGTATGGGGGAGAGTGTACAAAATCTGTTGGACGTAGACAAGGTTCCCCCGTCATCACCATTTGTATATATTCATGTTCATAGAATCATCCAATTATATGTTTGTGCCGTCCAAAAAATACAATCAAAATCATAATCATTTGTATATATTCATAATCATTAAAAAAAACAATCATTTAAAAAACAGTCCTCCCTGAGGACTATTACTTTTATTTTTATTCAGAAATATTTATTTAGAATATATTTTTATTTAAACAAATAATTTATAATATAAAATATAATGAATCACGAAAACATCACATCAATTATTTCTGCTATTAAGAAATTACAAAACAGCGGCGTGAAAATATCTGACCAACTTGATCCTGAAAAAAAAATGAGTGAGTTTGAATCATTACAATTTCGGAGGTCAGAAAATAGTTATACTTTACCCGCCGATTATCGATTCATAAAGATAATCCAACAGGCGATGTTACGATCGCTGGCGGCAATCACGGATACGCAGGTGAAATTATCTGTGCCGTCATCACGGGCCATCGAGCGGGTTAGGTTAGAATTATCTCACGAATACGAAACGAAAAGACTCGTACACGCTCGTATAAAACAGCTGAAAGATATCATGGCGATGACGGAGTTGATAAACGAAGATGCGGAAGAATTACTGGCTAAAGATAAAGACGGTGACTTCGTCACTGAGTGTGACTGTAGTGATTGTGTCACCAATGACGAAGTCACCAGTGACAACGACGACGAAGCTAGAATATCTACTTGTAAAGTTGTCCCAGCTGATTTTAAACCGTAAAAAAATAATTGTTCTATCATCGTTGTTGAAATTATACATTTTCTATATATTTATTAATGAAATGTACACTTTCCGCATCGATCATACAAACCTCAGATCAATGAAATAACCGTTGTATCACGGCCCATTGTCCATGAAACAAAAAAAAATTATTTTATCCTTGACGTTCTCTTTGAGATTTTTTTTTTTGCTTGGTGTTTTCTACGATGACGTTCTACGAACGCAGGATCTTAAGATCTCACATACAAGTTTATATTTAGCGACTCCGACCTAAGATCGAGCAAGTGGCCATTTTGATCAGTAAGTTTGAAATGTATCTGTGATAAGAGACGACTGTGACATTTCACATAAACAACGTTGATCGGTTCTGATACAATCAAATAACCTGGAGGGACTTGAGGGGTAAATGAGTAGAGAATGTATCCTTGTTGGGCTTGATTGGATTTATCAGTGTCCACTTGATAACTGTCGTCGACGACGTCACATACCCGGGGCGACATGACGGCCGCGACCGTATGGATCATTATCGTGTCGAAGAATACCCGCTGGTGGGGATATTTTTCTCCATGATTCAAGAATTTTTGAAAAATTTTCCTTAGCAAGATTAATCATTAATTGTTTAAATTCGCCGATTTTACGTCTAGTATATACTTCTTCGTAAACTTTCTCAATTGCATCTTCCGCATTTTTTGGGTCTCTATGATGTTTATACGCATTTTTGACCAAAACATATTTAATATATTCAAAATCGAGTAATATTGAATTCAGATGTTGAATTATTTCTACGATATTTTTTTTTCACATCATCACTGTAATAATATGTCAGATCAACGATTAAATTTTTGAAATTGGTCAACACTCGGTTAAATTCATCTACGATGATTGGGATTGTAATATTGATAATACTCATATCCCATGTTAAACGACCATCTTCACTTAGATCATGAATTTCTGCTTGTCCATCAGTAAAAAACCTATTAATACCCCACGGATAATTATTTCGGTAATCTGGAATTTTGATGAATTTTCGATTATTTGTTAGAAACTCTTCTTGGCGTGGTTCTGGTGGACCTTCATATGGAGGTGAAATATCTGGCCATCCTAACACTGATCTAATCGACGACTGATATATGTCCACGGCGTAATCTGGAGAATTTATTTCCACCGCAGATGATAACGTTGGCTCGTGGACGGTAATGGCAATCTTTGATTCTTTTCCTGTGATGAATTTAATTCTGCGCTGGAATTCTTCATTGATCTGTTCTATTTGATAACTTCCCGTTGGAATACTAACTACTTGCCAATCAGGAGTTCCATCGGGTTTGTTTTTATTTGCAAATACTAATGAATTATTCGGTTGTAGTCCACCAAACGACGTTGACCTAATATTGGGCCAACTATAATAAACCCGTAATTACGCTAACGCTATCTCGGATGCTGGTATTGCAGTTGGAAAATTAATACTGAATTCACGCGAAGTTGAACTCGCTGATATCATTATGGTTCTTACCGGTGCTGTATTAGTGACGATCTGTTGTAATAATTCCCTTGACTCGGCCATTATTATACTATTATTGTTTTAAATCCTGTTCAGGAATTTTTTCATTAATGACGTTATCGTTGACGACGACATCGTTGAATACTTCATTGTAGATCTTTATTGCAATACTGAATTCTTCATCGGATATTATTCCGTCATTAAGTGATGAAGAAATCAATGATGACAATTTAGAATATGCGGTCGTTGCTGTGTGTGATTTCATCGTGTACTCGTTTAATTTTTAATTCGTGCACGGATTTATCTTTTTTGCGATTATGTTAAATATTCCAGCGAACGACGTTGACGATGAAACAATGATTGTTACAACGGTCTGTGCTGTCATCGTCGCTAGCGATGCTAACACTACGCCGGTTCCAGCAACTAGCGTAAAAACCGAGTAAACCATGATATCAACGACGGTTGCACGTCTACGATATTTCTTTATTTTTGCCGTATAATTATCGATGATGGTTTTTAATTTATTCTGCCATATTGTTACTTGATCGTATCTGTATCTGTTAACGTCTTTCATTATACTTTAGTTGTTGTCTAAGACAGCGGAGGTGTTTCAGCTACAAATTCTATGCACCACCAGTAAGACTCTGTGGTTAATTTTTTATCATCTGATACCAGCATAAACGTTTCTTCGGTATCTTTATTTAATATAATAGATACAGTTCCAGAAAAATCATCGGTTGAATAACGCCATGAAAATGTAGTAAATATTATAAATTTTGCAGAACTGAACACGGACAACCTGTACACGCCGGTTACTTCTGCAGTATGTTTAATAGTGTTATCGCGCGGTGTCCACGTTGATGATCCCGACGATACCGTGTACACGATATTATTAGCTCGTCCGTGAGGAATTTTAATCAGATTAGTTTTTTGAACGATATTAGGAATTCCACTGAGAATATCGTTGAGTTTTGTATTAATGTCGGTGAGTTTATTATCAACGGTTGGTGGTTTTCCAAAACAAATCTTCAGTTGTTCTGTTTAAGTTCCTACGAAAATTCAGAAACGTTTGTATGTGATTAAAAAAATCCGTTTTAATTTTGGTCATTTCGTCATTGATCGTTGACAACGAAGTTGTCATCGGAATATTGTTATCGTCTACATATTTCTTCGTTGCAGCGTCAAGATTATCTGTCGGTTCTCCAATGTTGGTAATTTTGTTGTTATTCATGTTAATGACGCCGTTCATTATATCACCGGTTTTTAACAATCGTTCACTTATGCTATCTAGGACTGACGACGGACTAACAACACTAGGAACAAGTTTGCCCTCTTTGTCATATACAGCAATGAGACCTTCTCGCGATAATCGATTACGAATAATAATATCGTTGATTGAAATATTACTCGTCTTCACTTTTCCTTCACGGTTTTGAAATATAACAAGTTCGTTTGGATCAACGTTGGCAAGATTGAGCATGTCAGATAATTCGTCGTTGATCTGTTTTGTTACTTGCTTGAGTAAGTCTTTACCTGGTGCTTGTTGAGGTTTGGTTTTAGCTGATCTTACGTAAATATCTACCATTATATGATTAGCGATTATTTAATGTATATTCATGTACAACTTTATGAGGTGGTTTCGATGATCTTGATACAGCATCGAGGACCGCTAGTGTTTCACGGCCACATATTGGTGGATCCGTTAATGTTTGTGTTGGTAGCGTTGAATACCACACTGGTACGTTCCGTCGTGACGAAGTCAGCGGTGAAATATATTTCATAAATTCTACAGGTGGCGCCAACCCGTATGAATCAAAATAAACAATTCCACGTGGATCAATGGCGTATGCGACCCAATGAGTACCTGACCCCATTGATGAATCAAGATTAATAATACCTGTTTCTGACAATGCCGGATTTTTGGGTAATTGATCACGCATAAAAACACCTCTAAAATTTTTTATATTTAACTGATTAACGGCCTTGATAAGATCAAAATTCGATAGTGGAACTATCGTTGAGTCCCTGGAATTCTTAATCCACGACCAACGTAGGTCGAGATCCTGGAAGTCTCAGACCGTGACCTTTTCGTTTCCTTTTTTTTTAATCCTTTTCCTGTTGCTTTCTTCAGCGCCATTCCAGCAGCTGTCCCAAATGCACTTAACGCAACAGCTGGAGCGGCTGCGGATATCAACGCTGGGATAGCTGCGAGAAGTGGAAATATTCCTCCGGTCTTAATACTATCCTTGATGACACCCACGGAAAGATTTAATCGTATTCCTTTATTGGCCTGTTTAGCTTCGTTGAATCTTTTAAACTGACGTTCAGTCAACGATAATTTATTTGCACCGGACATTTGATCGTGTTTTAATGTTAATTTTGTTCTGCATCGTGATGCTAACGGTGATTGTAATCGTTTAATCTGACCCGGGGTCAAACTGACACTAACATGATGATATGACATTTATGATATATATTTGATTTCTAAATACTGATTTAAATCAGGGCTTGCATATTCTCTACGGGAGCATCAACGACTCTCATTCGTCCGCCAACACCTTCAAGTAACATTGTTTTATCGGATAATATAAGAGCGATTGCTCTGTAATTAGGAACATCTCCAACAACTCTATTAACACGAGCTCGAAAGTGAATATCAACGACAGACTGCCTAAACAAATCCAAATGTTCCAGCGAAAAGTAATAAATCGGGTACAGTGTTGTAAAATCCAGCTGTGATATTTGTAAACCAGTATCAACATTTTGATCACGCCCCATAACGACATCAGACGATGATACTACATGATTTTGCTCAAAATTCAACAAAATATCCTCCGATGGTTCTTGATATCCGTTTATTCTTAATGAAACCTCGGAAACACCGAGTTTATCAAATATCATAACGCTACTCGTTTGATTATTTACTCGTGCAGCATTTTGAAGCGCAACGAATATATGTCGCGGCGCAAAGATACCCTGTTGTGATGCTATCTGCCATGTAAATAAACCATTAATTGTACTTTGAACAGCATCTGTGGTTGTTGTTAACCAAGACAACGTTGACTTGCCGCCACTGCTCATGAAAGCGAGTAACCGATCTTCTTCAGATATCGCTGGAGTCATTACTGGCATCCACAATGAAAGTTTTGTCAGTATTACTTTACCAGCATCACCGGCGGGTCGCCATATTGCATCATCGTCGGTTGCTTTTCGTACGAGTACAATTGTATGTTTGGCTCCAAAAATGACCTTTCGTACGTGTCTGCAGAATCCAAAAATATGTGATAGTGGAATCGCGCAAGAAAATCTTCGGTTGTTCCCCTGCAACATTGCTGGACGTGATCTAAATCCTAAGTTGAAATCTGGATCGACATTAATAATCATACTTTGCACATCCACGTCGGCATTTCTAGCAAAGTTCCTTGGTCGTCCTATTTCATACTGGTTGTATTCAGGACTATCAGAAGTGTCCTTGTAAAACATCATTGATGGACCAGCTGATCTTGAATAATCGTCGCTGTATCTTGGAAAGCCAAGTATAGTCGTGACAACGTCAACATCTTTTTGAATCGATTCAATATTTCTTCCGTCGATCATGTACGTGGCGCTGTCGAACAACGCCATGATGCCATTATTAACAAAACCAACACTAATATCACCTCCGTATTCAGTATTATCTGTTTTTAAAATTTCACCTTCTACTTCAATAAATGCTTCAGCGGGTAAGAAATATCTACTTGTATCTTGAACTTGTAATTCAATTCGTCCGCGTTGATTTGGTATCCGCGCATCGTAAGAATAATATTGATAATCACGCACAGATTCATCTTTGAGAACTGGCGCATCCATGTTATTGATCATCGTCTAATACAAAGACCACTCCCCGCCATCAAACTTGCTGCTATATTTTTTCCCCCTCTTCGGCTAACTCTGCTAGTTTTTGATTTGCAGCTTGATTTATTACTTTGCTAACACTTGCAGGCATCGCTTCAGTGCTGGGTAATTTTACGGGTTGAGATTTTCGTCGTATTAATCGTGCTAGTCTATCTTTGATCGTAGAAAATACTTTACCGGCGACGTCACCAACAGTACTAATACCTTTTTCACGAATAACATCAGTATCTTTCATGCCTAACTGCTTTACAATCGGTATTGCTTTTGGGGCGATTCTCGAAAATAAACCCTTAACAACATCACCGAATCCATCTCCGTAATATGTCCCGTATACAGGTAATCTTGAATTTACCACCCTGACCATGGTTGGTCTACGTTGTCCAACGTGTATGATCATCTATTATAATAATAATATCTAACTGTTTAATCGCTATAATAATCATCGATAACTTCATTGATGAGAGACCGATACACGTTAATATCCGTGATGCCACCGGTAAATAATCGTTGACAAATGGATGAGATTTCGTTGATAATTTCAGGAGAATTATTACCAGCTCGTTTTCCACCAACAAGAATTTCTAATCTGTCTACGTCAGCTACGACACTGTCAGGACAAGCAACAAGACCACTTCCTCGAGCATTAATACCACTTCCAGTTGCACCTGATGATGGTAGTTGTAGTTCTAATTCCTCTTCTTGTCGTAGTTGTTGTCTCATTGATGATAGTCGTTGTCGTCGTTGTTGTGTTTGTTGTTCTAGTTCTTGTCGTCGTTGTTCTAGTTCTTTTTGTCGTTGTTGTTGTTTTTGTGATAATTCTTCTTGTAGCCGTTGTTCTATTTCCTCTTGTTGTTGTCGTCGTTGTTGTCGTTCTAATTCCTCATCTTGTCGTAGTTGTATTACCTTTAGTCGTTGTTCTGGTGGTAATTGTACAAACGAAGTAATTTTATTTCTCGTACGAGTATATATATATTCTGGATCGCCGGCTCGAACTCGATCAATATCATGGTATATGCGAAATATCCATTTGTACCAAGTTTCGCGATTTATAGGATCATTGGCTTACTTAGACTTTAAAAATTGTTTTCGTTTATCATAACTTTTCAAGGCACTCACAGCTAATTGTTTAATATTTTTGATTTGTCTTATATAATTAATAGCATCTTCGGTAAATTTATCAGATATGTTAACCCTGGCTGGTGTTTGTTCTGGTTCTTGTTGAGCATCGTCATCTTTTACTTGATCTGTTTCTTGAGTTGGTTGAGCATCACCTTCTGCTTGATCTGTTTCTTGAGCTGGTTGAGCCGCAGCTATTTCGGCAGGAAGTTCTCGTAGAATTCTTTTCGTCTTTTTAGTTCGCTCCGCTATTTTTTTAGTTTGTTCCGCTGTTTCTTTTAACACAGGGACGATACCTTTAGTGGTTTCAGTGATAGGTTTAAATAATTGTTCTGCGGATTCCGTAAATTCTTCTTGTGTTTGTTGACGCTCTTGTAATTGTTGTTTGACGCGATCACGGACAGGTAGATATTTCTTAATTGCTTTTAGCCGCTCTCGAGCTAATTTTGCTGAGTGAGCTTCACTAATCATTATTATAATGTAATGGTTTAATTACAGCAGCAGGGAGGGTGGGCTAACAAAAATTGCGTGCACGATTACATAAACGATCACTCACAAAATTTTATAAACACGGGTGTCAACAGCGAAGTAACAGCGCGAACTAACCCCGGTGATTTCATCACTGGTGATTTCATCACTGGTGTTAACGGAAAGTTAGAGGTTTCAGTTTGACGTTATTGACCTTTTTTTATTTTTTTCGTGTGAAATCTTTGTTTTAGATATGTTTGCCCGAATCCAATTTTGTAGGGTTCACCCTCCCTGCTGCTTAAGTAGAACGTGCATCGTGCCTATATAATGTCATCCCCAAAACAAACAAAAAAATAAGAAAATAGACCACCAAAGCATCATTACAATTCTCTTTAAGTGTAAGAGGTGAATTAATTTGTAATAATAAATGTTCCTTGTATTGGAAATCAGAGCAGCAATGCAGGATATCGACTCCCTTCCAATTCATTAGCTCGCAGACGCAAAATAATATCTTTTAATCGGCCGTGAGAACATAGATATGTGACATAATAGTCACAGGGTTTTTCCGAGGTGTGTGGCGTGAAAATTAATTTTAAAAGAAACGAAAAGTCAGTGATGTCCTGCAGTATGATCCAACACCAGCATACAGTCAGCGAACTCCTCTGAAAGCTGTCACATATCTGTTAAATGCCGTTGAAAGCAATTCGAAGTCACCATCAGAAAATATGTGGCAGTCCATCCTTTATAGGCAATATGCAGATTATGAACTAGATGCGGAATCAAAAGCACTTCTGTGTGAGAAAAGGAGTGCTCTTCTCCACAACATTTTGTTACCTAGCAGCCCTTACGCACAGGAAATTGTAAAGGAGCAGGGAAATGCCGAATGGTATTTGGAGAGGTGCGTTAGGGTCACAGCCTCAGTGAGTAAGACTGTATCAACAGCAAGTAACCCACAGTCTGCTCGTTCTATTTTAAATAAAATTTTGTGGGAGGAGAAGGCTTTAAAGTTTTGTGCAGTGTTATATGGAATAGAGAATGAAACAAATGCATTCACAGATTATTTAACTAAATCTAGAATGGAATCTGAAGGATTTTCTGCAGTGAAAACAGGATTATGGGTAAATTCTAAGTACCCAGAACCTGCTTGTAGTCCTGATGGATAGTTTTAGATCCTGGAGAAGAAAATAAGTATGGACTTCTTGAAATTAAATGTCCACAGATTCTTCAGGGAAATGATATTAGGAAGTTTGATGAACAATTAACCAAGAAGTAACAAAGTGACTTCTGTCTGCGAAGATAGAATGGACATATTGAGTTAAGAAAAAATCACACATATTACTTTCAAATTCAAGCACAAGTTCGTATAATGGGACTTAAATGGTGTGACCTTGTGGTATGGTGTGATATACATTTTGAACAAATAAGAGTACAATTTGACCAAGATTTTTGGGGATCACTTTCGGAAAAGCTAATTTCATTCCATCACAAACGGTTATGTCCAGAATTCTTTGAAATGAGAATTCCAAGAAGGCTGATTCCAAAGAGTTTGTGATAAATAATCAGGACTGCAGATAATTAATTTCATTAGGAAGAATCTTGACAGCAAGAGAAAGATAATGAATCAATCAATTTAATATTGTACCAGACGACTAATACAAATTTAAAATAAGTATGTATTTGTGGAAAAATGTTTAATGAGGTACAAGATGATAATTACATTGACATGTAATGTATGCCTGTAATAGGCTGAAATATGATTAAGACTATATTTTTGTTTTCATTCAAAGTATCATTATTGTGTGTTTTCATAAAAGCTGCATGTTTCAAAATGTTGTATGCTCTTTATAATTGACAAGTGTATTTTAGAACCTGACAATGTATTTTCTATTGTGATTTGTATGCTAATAAAATTAAATTGTACAATAATCAACGTCAACGATAATTTTTCATTTCTTATTCATGGCTGCCTATAAATTATTGGAAGGTCATTGGCAGATAATCATTTAACAGGAGGTTACTGGAAATTTACAAGACAACAAACGACATAAACAAGTTGAGTTATTATTGGTTCCAGACTCAGTGGCATGGTCTTGTGTAATGAATGAAAGCTTTTCGCTCTTTCAATTGTCCGTTCCACATGAATTCGATGTTTAGCCACATCTTTGATTAGTGCCTCCTCTTGTGCAGTGAAAACCTTCCTGTCCTTTAGAAATGGAGGAATGACAAGTTCAACTTGAATCTAGTTAAAAATGTTCTTGATATTAAAGCCCCTATCTGTCATCACAACATCTCCTGGGTTCACATATTTTAAGAATCCAGATTTAAGTACAATTTCCTTGTCAGAAATGGACCCTTCAAAACCATTGCTTACATACATTATTGCACCATTGGGGGCAACAGCTATGAGTACTTTGTAAGCTGAATGGGCTTTATAGCTGGAATAGAGGGTTACTTGTCTTTGAAAATTGCTAGATCGCTGAACAAAAAATTCTGTATAATCAATTGTACATCTTATAGTCTTGTATATTTTTAAGGATCTGGGCATTTTTTCCTTCACACGGCATATCTCTGCAAACATAAAATCCTTCATTAGTAAAAACTGAGTGTACAAAAACTGGACCCATGTTATTATAATATTTGACACAGTAGCCTTGCTACCACAAAATCTATAGGTTAGGTCCTGATTAACAAGCCCAAGTTTAAGACGTATCAATGTCAGTAGTAAGGCATTTTGGGGTGACAGGCGACAATTTACACCAGACCTGACTTTCGATTTGCTGCCTTTGCTGTACCAATATTTCAAATGTTCGACAGCAGGGCTTATAAAGCTCCACAATGTCACGAACTGGACCCATGACAAGCCTTAAAAGATGGTTTTAATAATAAAAGTAGAGCACTATAAACACTTGGTTAGCTACGACATTCACGTGAAAGTTTAGCCATTCAACTACCGGCTCATCGAAATTAATGTGGAATAGAAACTAAGCAAAATGACGAACCAACAAGAGGTAGTTAAAATATTTTAATATATTTACAATTGATACAAGTCATTATTCTGCTTTAGCAACAGTACAACCGACCATAAACTCCTCCTTCTCTCTCTCTCTCTCTCTCTCT
>JAECUM010030934.1:0-36241 GCA_016617855.1 Megalonaias nervosa
TCATACACCATATACGCTGAATAAAATATCGATGTTTGACCAGTCAACTGTGATTTATCCATTAAATACTTATTCTACTTGAGGACATGTGGCAATAAGACACCATTAGCTATACGTTTCTAGATTAGAATGCTTACCATGGGACATGTATCAAACAGACACCATTAGCTATATTTTTCTAGATTAGAATACTTACCATGGGCCATGTTGCAATAGGACACCATTGGCTATACTATTCTGTATCAGAATACTTACCATGGGACACGTATCATTAGGACAGCAGCAGCTGTCCTTTTCTAAATTAGAATACTTACTATGGGACACGTATCGATAAGACACCAATAGCAATACTTTATTCTAGATCAGAATCCTTACCATGGGACACGTATCAATAATACACCATTAGCTATACTTTATTCAAGATCAGAATACTTACAATGGGACATGTATCAATAGGACAACAACATCTATACTTTTCTAGATTAGAATACTTACCATGAGACACGTATCAATAATACACCATTAGCTATACTTTATTCAAGATCAGAATACTTACCATTGGACACGTATCAATAGGACACCAATAGCTATACTTTATTCTAGTTTAGAATACTTATCTTAGGCCATGTTATGTTGAGCTTTGTGCAAAATAGCATATATATTTCTCTGTGAATCTCTGCTGTTTGTCAGTGTATAGGCTCAGCATTCAAACGGCAAAGCTATGTACTGTTCAAAATACATACTCAGACGTCTAACTAGGTATTATCCAAAATCTTAACGTTGCTTATGTTGACAGAAAGGACAGCAATGAAAAACTGTGTAATGCTGGCGGAACAATGATAGGTTGACAAACTATGACAAACTGCAACGACCAAACGAATTAATATTGACAAGTAATTATTTCCAAAGGCAAACAAAAAAGAAAACAAATCAAATAGTTATAAGACAAAGGTTTCAGTGGCCTGTATAATTTGGCTGTCATTCAACGACATGTAGTAGAAACAGAGTATCAATTTTTATTTTGTATACTTCATTTAAGGCTGAGACGAATTTAGCAGTCACAGCTATTCTGCTCATTCAAATTCAAAATTTAGAGCATTGCGTAAAACGCAACGAAGACAGTTCATAATATTTCAATGGGGCTTTTTTGTTGGGGGGGGGGTCATTTCGATTTCCAGCAGACTTATTGGTACGGCCCCTTTTGAATTTTTTTTTATTTTTTTTTTTTTGGGGGGGGTACATCTGTATGAAGAGCCTTTTGATTTTTTTGTGCGTTTTTTACACCTGTATGAACAGAAGAAAAAAAATTTGGCCCCGCACACTGGTACTCCTTATCCAACCATTCCCAGAGTATCATGGGTTAAATAAATTGCAAATTAATGTTTGCTTACATCGACTACGAGTGAAATGTATCGAAAATTGGAGCTTCACAGAAAGTGAAACATGACACGTACAATATGATACATTATTCATTTATCGTTTGTCCTGCATGAATTTATGAACTGAGAGAAACTTTACAAGAGTTTTACACTTTCTAAAATAGCTGTATCTTTGGAGAACTAGAAACTGTCTGCTAAGGGACCAACCATTTTTTTTAGAGGTTGGGTGGGGGGCACCTTGAATTTTCATTCAAACCAAACTTTTTTTCTATTACAGAAAGATAATCAATTCTTTTCAAATGATATAATGGATATAATAATTCTTTTTTAGTCCACAAATCACAGTGAGAATGTTTTTAAGCTCTTTGAAGGCTGGATATTGGTACCTGTTTTGGTAAAATATTCCAGCCCTCACCACTCTTCTGAAAATTAAATAAATACAATTTTGTGGTCTACAAATCAAAGCAAAAATGTTTTCAAGCTATTTGAATGCTGAAAATTTGCAATTGTTGGGATAAAATATTCCAGCTCCCACTCAATCCCTTCTGAAAATTAAATTGGTAGTGTTTAATACACCTGGCCAAAATGCCAGGTAAAATTATGATAATATGGCTTTGCGTCCGTCGTGCGTTGTCTGTCATCGGACGTCCGTCCTGCGTCATCTATTCGTCAACAATTATCACCCTGGTTTCAACATTTTTTTATCAAATTTCAGTCAAACTTGCAATATGGGTTTACATCATCTAAATCTTATAAGAGTTGGAAAATGAGTGTTTCGTGCGTATTATTAAAGTCAAAATGAATCTGACCGGTTGAGCTAGACGCTAATTTCTGACTCTCTTTTTGATCAAACCTGGAATTAATATGTCAAAGATCTCAGACGACTTCGATAATGAGCAAGAGCCACTTGTATTAATTAAGTGACACTGAATCTGATTGGCCGCTTGTTACCTTTCTGGAAGTCATATTTCTGATCTGATTTTTTTTTATAAAAACTGGAATATATTCTTATATCAAGATCTTCGACAAATTCCAAAACGAATCAGAAATACGCATATTCGTGAGGTGATCTTACATCCGTTGGACTGATATTGTCGCCATTCTGGGAGCCATATTTCTGATCTGAGTTTGATTACACGTGCAACATGGGCTGACAGTATTGAGATCTTACATGGGTTGAACCATAAACAAGATCCAGTTATACTGATGACGTAATCTTTCATTCGTGATCTAATGTTGACCAAATTTTGGAAATAATGCTTATATTAATGAGGTGATCTTGCATATGATTGGTTGAGCTTTTTACCACTTGTAAAGCAGTATTTATAACCCACTTTGTTTCATGTATATATTTATTAATTGGACTTGTATTTATTATAGGCTTTCGATGAAACGTGGTAAACAGGCCTAAGTTACGAAGGCCTTGGTTGAGTGTGAAAATGAGCTAACATTCAAGCCTTAATGTGGCCTTATATCTGATTGGATGAATTTGTCAGCAATCTAGCAATTATATTACTTATCAGATTTTGCTCAAAACATGATAGCTCGCTTTATATTATCAGAAATTTGGATGAGTTTGATTTAGTTTGAGTAATCTTGTATTTGATTGGTTGGACTTGTTACCACTCGTTAGACGGAATTCAAATCGAAATTTGCTCCACCGTATTATGAGTGTTATAGACAGATTATATATAATAAGCGAAATCAGTGCATGCTCATGAGATACGTTGCATCTGATTGACTGAGCTTGTTGCCTCTCTAGAACGAGAGACGATATTTTTCATCCAATTTCTATAAAACTAAGCAAATGAGTTTATATCATCAAGATTTTGGATGACTTCGATTATGAGCAAGAGATTGTGCATGTCAATTATGAAGTCAAATATTCATCACAATGTAGCAATGATATAAAGATTATATAAAGTTTGCGAGATAGTTTACCAAGGTTGTATTCATAAAGTTCTACACAAACCTGCTTAGTGAAATGGTTAATTGTTAAATTAAATACGTGTGGTGAGCGCTATCAGGTCTTTTGTTCTGTGTAATGCTTGTTTTGTGCGTGTTTGTTGCAAGTAAAGATTGTTATTTGCAATAATAAAAAAACAAAACAGTCGTATTCCTCTGGTCGAAGGTGATATAGCAGTGATATCCACCAACTGTCAAACGAGAATCTAACATGTGGAATCTAACACATGGGGTCACAATGGAAATCCTGTGTTAAAAATGTCCATAGGTTCAACACGTGGGTGATGATATGGTGTCAAACGGGATTTAATATAGGGAAAACATTTAAGGGTTAAAAGTTTGTAGGGTAAACATTTTATAGGGTCAAACATGCTATCCAGCACCCAACTTTGATGTACTATTCGATAAATACCTAACTAGCAAAAGCTATTTTTGATGTACTATTCAACAACAATCCACCATTCAACACCATATTTTGGTTATACTATTCTAGTTAGCACTATTGATTTAATATCCAACACTCTACTTTTTAAATTCTATCCAGCGCCCTCTTTTTATAATTGCAATCTAGCAACCACTTTCAATTTTTTGTATACTAACCAATACACCACGGTTTGTAAACTATCCAACACCAGACATTTTGAGTACTATCCATCACCCACTTTGCGACAGTCTATCCAAAACTAACTTTTTGATAACTTTCTAATACGCCAATATTTGACTACAATCAAACACCCGCTTTCTGATTAATATTCAACATACACTTCTTATATACTATCCAGCACGCTGTGTTTTGTGACCAAACAACTGCACTTACTATTCAACGAAAAGGATATGATGCAAAAGATTGGAAATGAAATCACACAAACATTCTATCAAAGCACAGATTATAATTATCCTACTTGTGATAAAGTGTATAAGTATGTTTGTGGGTGTAGTGTAAGTAATGCGACTGTTTTGCACGCCTGACGTATCATCCAAGAAGAGAAATATTTAAACACAGATCTGGTTCGATTTCGTAAAATATGAACAGAGAAGTGTTAAAAGAAATGTCTTATCAACATTACCTAGTGACATTTCTATAGATATGTTTTCCAACAACAATTTGTTTCGGGGCCAAGTTATCTCAGGCCATGCAAATGGACCAGGAAGTACACTGCGAAGTAACTTTGGTAGAAATCAATTACCCACTTGAGTCAAGACTGAGATTGGAGATAAAACTACTTTCCTTGTCACAATATTCAACGAACAAGTTCAAGAACGCTTGGTCAAAAACCATTCTCTCACTAACGAATCCAAAACACCATCAGCCGTGAATCCCAAATTGAATATATATATATATATATATATATATATATATATATATATATATATATATATATATATATATATATATATATACATATATATATATATATATATATATATATATATATATATATATATATATATTAGAATTTCTGCAGGACTTTAAATTGCACATTTCAGTATTTTCAACGATCAGTCTGGCAAAGCACTGGAGAAAAATCGCTTACGTGTCTTGATCAAGTACCATAAAATTGCTCATAGTCTTAAAATGTATTTTCCCAAGACAAAATGCTATCACAATTTCTCCCAGTTTGTTTCTGCGGGATTTTCGGATGGGTGGAAGCACGAACATAATACCGCAGACAAAAGACGCGTGCAACGATCGATTCCTATAGTATTTTCCCTTCTCTATCAAACTGAATAAATTACTGATGTTTATGTACTCTGATTTAGTCGGGTATAACGTCGTAGGAAGCACATCTTTTCCGTTGCAGAAAGTAATTCCTTTCAAAGTGGATTCTACCATAGCCGCTTAGGTCTCACTGGATAGTTTCATATTTTGACACCTCCCTAATTTTTCAGGTAGAAGGCATGAACCTAATTATCATAAGCCTAGCATTTATAAATTCACACAGAAGCTAAATCTGTAATGTGGTTTAGATTTACTTTGAGTTAGGCTTGAAAATGGGTTGGTTTGTTTGGTGACTGCCTGTCACACTTAGACTAGCATTGTAGATCAAATGCGTAACTTGGGCTGCAAATGAATAGCCGACTTGGCTTACGTATTTATGTATGTCTGCTACAGAGGTAAATATCTAAAAATCGAGATGGTTGAGGGGTGATGAATAGTATGCTAATTTGTTATAGTACTAGTGAACTTTATTCATGCATAAGGCACATACTGATTCTTTTAGCCGCCTTGTGACAGAAAAATAGTCAAAATAGCTCTTTGCTGTCAAAAATGAATGTTAAAAAGAAGGGTTGGTGGCAGTGTTGGTTCAGTATAAAAGCCACCAGTTGTATAAGGAATTAACTTGATTGCGACAGACAAAATCTCACATGCATGCTTTCTACAAAAATCATTAGATTGTTTTTATTTGTATCTTCAGTGTAAAATTATTCTTATTTTTCTGCAATAGGTCATTGTCGGATGAAAATTCACCAGATAAACTGTCCAGTGAGACCTTATGATGGGGGAAATACTTACCAAGTCCATCTAGCGTTTGTACATCCTCATTATGTTCTTGCCAGTAAATCGTGTTTTGATAGCGTCAATATTAGTATCAAACGAGATCTTTGACAAAATTTTGTATTCTCAAAAGAAAAAGTCGCCGGAAAACTACATTTTTAAAACGAAGTATGTTAAAGATATATCCTGTTACACTGACAATTATTTTAGCTAGAAAAAAATACAGCTTTGACGCAGGGAAAAGAATTTCTCTAAAATGTACCCATCGAGCACCAAGTTTTTAATTACTAACTGTAAAAAGGAAAATGATGCACCAGTAGTATACATAGATGAGGTTTTTATTCCAAAGAGGGTTTAAGGCCAGAAACCCTCACCCCCTCAAAAATAAATATATTATGACATTCTTGCACCACCTCAGAGACCCCCTCTCCCTCAAAAAACCACCCTCCAACAAATTTTTATCTCAAAAAATGATGAAAAATTTGAAACCCAAAGGGGATTCTAGATCAATAGATTTTTTCATATTAAACAAATGAAATATTATATATAATGTATCATTATAATCCAATCCGACAAAAAAGTTGGTTACCATATATCACCAAAATATGGGTCAGTATGGTTATTCGCGATTGAAAATGACGAACGAATAAGAGGCTGGGCAGATGATGTGATGACATTTATTGACAATATAGTTGATATTTTATTTGATAATGATATTTCTAAAGCTGTACAAAATTAAGCATCTACTACTGTTGTAACCCATATTTTATGACAATCTTTTTCATATCTGCTGACTCTCACTGGCAGAATATCTGTTAACATACTGTCAATAATACGGAACTCGCATATTAAATAGTCCATATCATATTTTATACCACGCAAATAAGATCGTATCTGATCAAGTAATTTTTTATAGGTGATACTTGCTGTTTTACAAGCATTTTTTTAGTTGCAAGACTAGGTTCAATTTTTTACACGCTGTTGCAAGAGAAACATCAACGCTGGATATTATTAACAAAAACGGATTTAATGATGCTCCACTTGAAATTATACCAGAGCTAGTCATTAGCAGTGGTAAATATGATATCACTCGAAGTATTCTGTTATAGTATTTGTAACATTTTTTCACGCACCAAAGTTTTTTATGATAATATCTGTAATATTGTACTAGCGCTTCAACATCTTGTTTTGGAATTTCTTCTGAAATATGATTAAAATCAATGATATGTTTTTTCATTATACAATGTTTTACACAAAAACAAAAGTTCTAGCACCAGCAATTGAATCAAGAAACTCACGAAATTTATTATTATTAGGATCAGCTATAAAAATTCTGTATTTGTCATAAACATCTGACGAAGTATCCTTATATCGTTCATCTGTTAGTACATATTGTTTCTTTAACCAAGCGTATGAATCAAAACTATTTCCTACTTCACTCTCGTACAAATTTGTTTTATTCACCAAATTACTGTAATCGATTTCTGTTTCATCAATATACCCTAATACTAAGTTCAACTGATCTAACGTGAAATGTTTGAGAACAAGATGTTGCCTGATAATTGTATATGCGACTACGAAATTTGCTAGCATCAATTTTTTAAGCCTATCTAGTTCAATTGTAAGAAGACCAACAGCAGAAGCTACTTTTAACATTAATTTTTCATATTGTTTTGTGCATATTGTTTTAATTTCGTTGTAATAATTTCGTAGTGACAATTGTTTAGAGTATTGTAATGATGGGAATGGAATATCATCTTCTTCACTTATGTCGTAATAAGAATCAGACTTTGCTTCCAACTTTATTTGATTGACTTCTTCAAAAAACTTTTCTCGCTCATCATCACTAAAATTACTAATTTCATCGTCTAAAGTTTTGATTTTCTTTAGAGACTTGTTAACAATAATCGGATCAAATTCTGGGTCTTTTTTACTCATCATTGGCAAAATTGCGTTTGCGTACACTTTAATTAACTCTGCGTCTGACGTCATAGTAACGATTTTGACAAAGGTTTCTTTGTCATTGTAGTACATACCGAAATGTTTAAAAATATGTCGTTTTGAAACCCTACCATATACATTTTTGTTTCTTTTTATTTTTATTTTCTTAGTTTCCGCTAGTTTGTCAAGACGAGTATGATTTTCGTTTATTCGTCTTTCTTCCAATGTTCTTCCACTATAAACTCGTGTTTTTATTAAGTCTGATTTTATTATAAAATCTATGTTATACCTTTCAAGCTCTAGTAATATTTTTTTAAATATAATTTCAACTTGTTTTTGTTCTTCTAGACAATCGTCAGGATGACAGTATCTGCTTATAATGTCAAAGTTTTCTATTGCTTTTCTCAGTTGTGGTCCTCGCATATACATAACGCGAATAAAATTATAAACATAATCTGACGCTAAAAGTTTGTTAGATGATTCGATGCCAAGTTTTTTCAAACCTTGTAACTCTTTTGCTATGTCATTAACATCTATTTTAGGGTTAAAAATATTATCATAAAATTCTTTCGCAACAGTTATAATTGGTGGTTCTGACATTATTTTATAGCATTAGATTAAATTTGATCATCGAGTGTGTATATCTGAAATGCTGTCAGTCCTGGAAACGGACGTTCAGCAGCAATAACATAAACTCGAAAATACAAGTACTTGTTAACAGTGTTTTCCGTCGGAATCGTAAAATATTGTGTTGTTGAAATGTAAGTGTCTGTTGTGCTATACAATGTTGTCCAAATAATATCATCATTTGATCCTTCCAATCGCCAATTATAAATTTGACCAACGCTAGGATTTAATCGGCCTCGCAAATGAAATTGCCAAATAGCAACTGCAGTAGGATATTTGATTTTGATCCAAAAGTTTTCAATTTCTCCGTTAGTCGTCCATTCATGTCTATCAGAGAAAGCGTAATGAGGATAATTTTCAGGATAATATGCTGACGCGCTTACTTCAAGCCCAACTCAATTGTCAGTTGCCTTAAACAATATTGGAATATACCCAACATTATTTTTGGTTCGTTTTACACTACTAAACAAACTGTCAACATACGTTTTATTTGTCAGATAGTTAGGGTTAACTGGAGCGTAAGTCGTCATTATCTTCTTGGCTTTCATGTTTATATTCCCTGACATCGGTCCTCCGGATTTCTTAAAATATGGGTTAAGTTCTTCTTTTAATTGAGCATAACTAATAGCATCAGTGTTATCAGATGGTGAGGTTACTGGTAGTCCAGTTATTTTTGAGTTTAACATGGACAGGTCACCTGTCATTGTATCACCGGCTTTGTTAAGCTTATTATCGTCAACAGATTTTAGTTGTGCATAACTTACAGCTTGTGTTTGATTTAAGTTTTCTGGCGGATATACAATCTCTAAATTTATAAAAAAAAATTCCTGACATGTTGATATTACCTGTAACTGTCCCACCTATTTTATCAAGTTTGTTATCATCAACATACTTCAACTGCAAATGACTTACCGCTTGAGTTTGATTTAAGTTTGCTGGTGGACACCTGGTCTCTAAATTTATAAATTTTTTCCCTGACATATCTAAGTTACCGCTTAAAGCTCCTCCTGTCAATGACAGTTTATTATTGTCGACTAATTTAAGTTGTGCATAACTAACAGCTTGTGTATTAGCGACATTTATTGGTGGATAATCTGTTTCTAAATCTAGTACTCGTTGATTTGAATAAACAGGTATCACGTCATTGTGTCGCCGGATTTTTTCAGGTAACCTGATAAATCAACCTTACCGTCTGTTATTGTTGTACTTACAGCCGATGAATCTCCTACTAATGTTCCAAATTTTATATAATAGCTCATTATTTATTTATAGTATGACAATTTTTTTAATATAACATAAAATTGTATAACAATAATGGCAAAATCGTCGATATTAAATTTTGATACAGAGCGGTTGGTGAAACATAAACATGAAAATGAACTTCCAGATTGTCATTATCTTATTGTTGGAAGAACTGGATCGGGAAAAACAAACTTGCTTATGAATGTACTTCTAGGAGATAATTTTAACTACGATCGCGTTTATATTTACACAATTAATCCACAACAGGATAAGTACGAGCTACTTAACAATTATAATGACAAACTTCGTAATGATCTTGAGGCTGGCGAAGATTTTTTTATTATAAAACAACCAGAAGAACTTGTTCCAGTTAATCAACTTTATTCGTCCGAACACAAGAAAGTTGTTTTTGATGATATTCCGCTAAACAACGAAGAAATGAATAAAATAAGATCATATTTTTCATTATCACGTAATAAAAAATGTAATTCTATTTATCTTGCCCAAGGTTTTTATAATGTTGACAGATTTATTAGGCGAAATGCTGGTTGTTTAATATTATTTCCAGAACTGGACAATGTCGACGTTAGAAATATCGCGAACGAGCAATGTGGTGATGTAACGAAAGATAAATTTATTGAATTATATCATCAAGCAACGGCAAATAAATATGACTTTTTTTTTGTTTGATAAATTAACAAATGACACGAGTAAAATGTTTCTATGTTGTATTGAAAAATATCTACAGTAATTTTTATAGAAAATAGTATATAATTAACGGAAAGACAAGCAAAGTACAGAAAACATATAGAAAATCTAAAAAACTTGCGCAATCTCAGGCAAAATTCAAGCAGCAGGTACAGCAAGCACGACGTGGCCAAGTGGTTGCAGCAGAAACAGAAGCAGCCGTTCTCAAACCAGTTACTGAAGCTTTACTTGGAAAACAACCTGAATCGACCAGTTTTAGAAGAAGAACTTAAAAAAAGACAAGAAAAAGGTTTCCTCGGATTAGTTAAAGAACAACAAGAAGCAGCTGCTGGAAGAATTATTGAAAGATCTGAAGAAGAAAAAAGAAGATTAGCTGAGTCACTTGTTAGCAAATATAGCTGATCCTGCTGCAAGACAAGCTGAACTAGATCGGCTAATAAATGATCCACTAGCGCTTCAACAAAGATTAGCAGGTTTAACCAAACAGGAGATTAAAAATATTTAACAAATTTATCAGAAAAATTAGAGGATATTGAAGAGGAGCAAAAAAGAGTCGGAGAGTTGACGGCAAGGTTTATGAACGTTGAAGATAAAAGACGATGGCATATAAAACAAGCAAATGATGATATAAAACATCATGAATACGATGATTTTTTAGAGAAAAATAAAATAAAAGATCTTGATAATATAAATAAATGGGATGATGAAGAATTTAAAAAACTGATTGATAATTTAACTGTAATAATGAACGACGGTGTTACTGCTAAAAATGAGTTAAACACAGCCATAGAAGATGAAAATATGCTTCAACTTTATGATAGAATTAGAAATGGTATTATTGCTTTACTCGTTAGAAAAACAGCACAAGCCAATAGAAAAGAAGCTTCTGGTGGGGGGTGGGATTTTAAAAGGAAATTTTTTAAATTTGATAAAACTCGTGTAAAAAGAATTAGAGAAAAAAAAACAGGAACTGGAGTTAGAATATTAGAAATGAAATGATTGGCATATTAATGCTGTTGATATCATCAAAAGAAGCTGGAAATGTTGTTGCTGAAAATAACAATGAAATTATTGACATACTTGATAATTTGAGATCGGAAAATTTATTAACATCTGACGAATACGAAACTTTACATCGCGATTTAATCGCGGCGATTTAATTTTATAAAAATATAATAATAAATGTCAGCAACATTATTACTAGACTCTAGCCAATCTGATAAAGATAGCGCAAATTTTTATGTAAAGTATATTCCGCCAATAGAACTAGATCGTGAAAAACAATATGAAATTGGACTCATTTCCTGTACTTGTTGGAACTCTATGGCTAATGTAAAAACTAGAGTAAATGATGAATTTGAATTTACTACTCCTAGTATAGATCGTCCATTTATGACATGGAAAACTTTTAACATTCTAAAAGGAGCTTTTAATGTCACTGATCTAAATAAAATAATAAAAGAACTTATAACAAAAAATGGAGGTAAAGCTGATAATTTTGAGCTGACACCAAATTATAATACGTTACGCGCTAGAATGATATTAAAAGATATATTTGTTTATCTAAACATACCAAAAAGTATCGCACCACTGATAGGATTTAATCGTGAGGTATATTCTGCTATTGCTGAAAATGTTGTTACATATGATGGTGTAAATCCAGTAAATGTACCTGATGTAAACACAATATTGGTAAATTGTTCTATCGCATCTGGATCTTACTCAGCCTTAGGTGATAAAGGACAAACGATATATAGTTTTTCACCAGAAGTTCCACCAGGATCTCTTATGCAAATTAATCCACGTCAAGTTATTTATTATCCGTTAAACGTTGAAATTCAAATAACAGAAGTAAATATGCAGTTGACAGATCAGTCTGGAAGACAGTTAGATCTTAATAATGAAGTTGTTACTTATTATTTACACTTACGAGAACAATAGTAAACATATATTCTAAGACAATAAAATTATGCAACCTCAGATATAATGAAACAGAGAAAAAAGTTTATCGAAGAAAAATAGTCGGAGGATTTTTGGGAAATATATTTGCTAAAATTATAGAAAATGTTCCAGGAATAGCTCATCAAGTTGCTCCAATTGCACTTGACGCATCAAAAGCGTTTGCAACTGGAGCTGCATCTGCTGCTGGAACTGCTGTGGGACAAAAAATAACTGATAAAATAAAAAGACCGACAATCAAACAAGCTATTTCAGAAATCGCACCAACAAAAGAAACTCAACGCGCAATGATAGCAACACCAAAAAAACTTTTATCGCCACGAGGAGCACAAATTATACAAAAATTAATATCTAAAGCAACAACACCGAAATAGCTTCACTCTCAAAATTTTGTGTAACCTAATAAATAAAACATGTCTGTTAAGAATTATCTCGATTTAGCAGAAACTTATGACACAGACGACACGGTAACAGAATTTGAACATATTGAGTATCTCGATGAAAATTCTAACGAACCTAATAAGGCTGGCCGCAGAACATTTAATACTACAGACGAGGACGTATTTCTACTTCCTCATAAAGCAATGTTGGAAGTTCGTGGCCAGATTATGACAGTAGCTGTTCCACCTGCCGAAATTGCAGCTGATGCAGAAGTAGCTCTTATAAATAATGGTTGGTGTTTATTTAAAGATGTTCGATATCAGCTGGCCAATCAAACTGTCGAAGATATTTCAAATCACTTACAAGTTGCATGTACAATCTTAAATATTATTTCGTTTTCTGACGACTATTCCAGGTCAACTGCAACTAATATGATGTGGTTTAAAGATATTGGAAACGGTGGTGCAGGTATTGTTGCATCAGTTGAAATTTTATCAAGATTAACACCTATTATAGCTGCTGGAGCTGATGTCGCCGCAGATGTTTTAATTGTAAGGAATTTTCTTATTGCTAATGCTGCTGTGCTAGGTATAGCACCACCAGCTTTAGCTGCTGATGTAAACGCTACAAGAGTCTCACTTACTGCAGCTTGTAATAATCTTGGTATAACTCCACCAGGTGCGGCTGCTGATGGAACTGCAATGTTAACTCATGTTAATAACATACTTCTTCATAACAGAAGAAATGAACGTTTTAATGAAGGTTATTTTAAGAGAAAGGCACTTACGGCAGAATCACGTCAAATTACAATGATGCTGCCACTAAGTACAATATTTGGTTCTTGTCGCGATTACAATAAAGTATTTCGTGGAGTTAAGAATATACTTATTTTAGATCGATCAGAACAAAACAACTGCCTGTTTAGGTCAGGTGGGGCTGATGTACAATTTGTCATAAACAACCTTGCACTATGGATGCCACGAATAACTCCGTCTAGCAATAAATTGGCAGAATTAAATGATATGCTGCAAAAACATACAAACAGAATTTATTTTCAGCAACATAAAATATATCAAACAGCAGTTCCGAATACCACCGACTACACATGGCGAGTTACAACAACATCAAGTGAACAAAAGCCACGGCAATTATTTGTTGTATTTCAGAGACAAGCTCGACGCAACAACCAGGAACAAAATAATGCGATATTTGATAGGGCTAATGTTAGACGAATATATGCTAGAATAAATTCAAAACAATATCCAGAACGAGCGATAGAATGCAATTTTGCAGATGATGAGAATAAAAACATTACTAGACCATACATGTATTTACTCGACGCACTGCAAAAATATCAAGATGTTGGAGATGGATCTCAGATATCAATAGAGGAATTTCGTACACTTTATCCGATATTTTATTTTGATGTTAGTAAACATAGCGAGCGAGCTGTAGACAGCACAGCTGATATTGAAATTACTTGGACACTAGAAGCAGCTCCAGCTGCACCATTTTATGTATATGCGTTAGTAATAAGCAATAGATTGTTACAATTGACTCTGTTGGAGGTAAAATGTCAGTCCAAGTTTAATCTGTAACTTTAATAATAAGATGACAAAATATATTGTAAAAGAAATTTATTTAACTGATGGTCAAGTTAAAAAATTAGCAGCTGCTGTTGCAAAGAAAAGACAAGTATCATTAAAGGTCAACCCTAACACCAAAGGTGTTTCGGGTCCTTTACCAAATTAATGTTAACCAAAAAACAAGTAAATAAATACGATCGCAAAAAAACCTTTTGTTTTAAATTTAAGTGCTGCACAAATAACTGCGATGTCAAAACAAGATGGTTTCTTTGGTCCGGCATTATCTGTAATGGCCAGAACGTTAATACCTAAAATTTTGCCAGTGTTAGGTACATTAGGATTAGCAGCAGCGTCTGGAGCAGTATCTGGCGCAACGAAAAAGGCAGTTGAAGGTCATGGAATAAAGAAAATTTTCGTTTAGTTTAATGTTTCGTATGAATGTCGATGGTAACAATTTTGCAAGTTTAATTTTATGTGACTGATAAATATAATGCCCAGACGAAAAACAGCAAAAAGAAAGACAGCAACGAAAAGAAAGACAACGACGAAAAAAAGACACGACAGAGGCGAAAAGGTGGATTTATTCCAATAGCTCCATTACTAGCAGGATTGGCGGGAAGTCTATTGCCAAATCTGTTAGGAGTAGGAAGAGGACTAATTTTGCCAGGAACAAGGAGATGAAGTCTGCGTTAAGTAATTTTGATATACTTGACAAACTAAAAAAAGTAAAACATTTCAGTGGAGTTTATTCTAAAGATGAACTTATGACGATTCCATCGCCAGAGACGCTAGCGTCTCCAGGTTCGTGTGTTATAAATATACAAGATTTTAATGACGGATCTGGTACACATTGGGTAGCTGTTTTTGATAATTATTTTGACTCGTTCGGAATTCCACCAAGTGACGCAGTAAAAAGATATATGAGTAGAATTCAAGAGACAAAATCTCCAGAGAAGAAGTCTCTTGCGAAAATAATAAATTATTCGCCTAATCAAATTCAACCAGTTGGAACTTCTGCTTGTGGATACTATTGCGTAATGTTTAATAAACAAATGACCGAAAATCCAGATTTTTTAAAGTTTATTTTGCAATCTGACAAACAACCTTCTACACTAATGATGAGATTGCATTAAATTTTATCTAAACTCGTTGATATACAGTGTCAATATATTGTCTTAAGTGTAAAACTAAAACAGAAAATAAAGATGAAAAAACAGAAAAAGACAAAAAATAATAGAATAATGCTGAAAAGTATTTGTGCAATCTGTGGAAAAAGAAAAAGGATGTTTTTACCAAAAACAAAGTTGTCCGGAGCGGGTTATCCAGAAATTATTTTAGTAGACGACTGAAACAATATTATTATAAATCTGAAAAATTTGTCAGTTATAAAATAAATAATGACATGCAAGTGCGATTGTGATAGAGATTTATGCCTCGAGCAAAATAAAATTGTTACATATTGTCAGAAATGCAACAACAGAGAAATAATTGGAACAGGTATAGATATACATAAATTTATTGGAAAATTGCCGAAACCAAAAGGCGGTTGGACATTACCAGGCCATAAATATATTGGACCTTATAATCCTCTTAATAAGCAACTTGACGAAAACGATAATCCGCTGCCAGGAAAAGAGCCTTACAATCAAGTTGATGCAACAGCAATACGTCATGATCTCTGCTACAGAGATATTGAACTTCCAGACAGCGAACAAAATAAACACAGCTGCGATAAAGTAATGTTAGACGAACTTCGTGATATGAAACCTGTAAATATGCGAGAACGTGTTGACCGAAGGCTGGTCCAGGGTTTTATTGGAGCAAAATATAAACTTGGTCTCGGAAAAGAATTATATGATGATCTTGCGTCTGAGCTACATAAACCTAAAAAAAAAAGTTTCCGCGACGTAAAGTTGTCGCAAATGCCGTTGATGACATCTGGGCGATAGATTTAGCTGATATCTCAAATCTAGATCAATTTAACGTTGGCGCCGATGGCGCTCCAAAGAGATATCTTTTTAATGTTGTACATGCTTTTAGCAAATACGCGTTTAGTATACCCGTTTCGGATAAAACAGGGACATCGATGACTGATGCGCTAAAACAAATTATTGTTAACACAAAAAGAAAACCAAATAGAATTTGGACTGATCATGGAGTTTTTTAATAAAAACTTTGAACAGTTTTTAGAGCAAAATAACATTAAAAATATGTCACAGGAAATGAGGGAAAAAGCGTCATCGTTGAAAGATTTAATCGCACGCTCAACGGAAAATTCCACAAGTATTTGACAGCTAAAAATACGAATAAATATATTGACAATTTACAGAAAATTGTTGACGAGTATAATAACACGAAACACAGATCCATTTCGCTAGGCAAAAGAAAAATGTTGCCAAACGACGCGATTACAAATCCAATATTAGCAAACGAAAACATGTACCGCAGACATAAATTTAAAGTTGGTGATAAAGTTAGAATTTCTTTGACGAAAAAACATTTGAAAAAGGATATACTCATAACTGGAGGGAAGAAGTATTTGTTGTTGATAAAGTACTTTTAACAATACCAGTTACATACTCGTTGAAAGATTTATTAGGTGAGCCTATAACTGGCAGTTTTTACGAGCAAGAACTTCAGAAAACAGAACAAGGTGTATTTGTTATTGAAAAAGTTATTAAAAAGCGCGGCAAAAAAAGTTTAGTCAAATGGCGTGGATATAGCGATAAATTTAATAGCTGGATACCAACTCGGTCGATCGAATAATATTATTATAAATTTCTTCGTATTTTATTAGTACGGATTTACATTTTACTGGTTTACACAGAGAAATTAAATGTAATTTTCTTGTGTCATTAACTGGCATTAAATTAAATATTTTAACAAAAATAGAATCGTATTTTATATTTCTTTGTTGTCCAGTTATTTTTACGTTTAAAAAGGATTTTATAAGTTGCCAAAATATTTGATGCTCGGCAACAGTAAAATTAAATTTTATTACTTTTTTAGCAACATGGTACTTAACATCATATCGTCCAGTTGTTGGTCTGCTTAAATATTTTTTACTAACAACAACATCATCTTCTTCTTCTTCATAGTTATGCAAAATATCTTTCTCAGTATAACCAGCAAATCTGTCATTAGTAATATTTTCTAATGTAAAATTTGAAACTGAAACAAAATCTCCCGAATATAGCTTAGCCAGTCTCTCAATTATAATCTTTTATCTAATTAATAAATAATAAGATGTTCGGAGAAATAAAATATCATCAAAGAGTTAATATATTAAATCGCAAAGAATTAGCTGAGGCAATTCGAAATTATTTGTTGGGACATAGTTTTTATTTTGTTGATGTTATGATAACATTAGGCAAATCTGACAAATTTTTATTAACAGCAGCAGACAAAATAAAACTCGATACAAATAAAATGATAACATTACGATTTAATCGAGATGATGTCATGGAATTTAGTCATAAATGTCTACTCGAAAT
Organism: Megalonaias nervosa; assembly: GCA_016617855.1. Lineage (NCBI taxonomy): Eukaryota > Metazoa > Mollusca > Bivalvia > Unionida > Unionidae > Megalonaias > Megalonaias nervosa. The sequence goes on from JAECUM010030934.1 coordinate 17,780, forward strand.
CATATAGAAAATATCATTAGTTAACGTATTTAAAACTAAATCTGTCAAATGTCAACATTGACGTTGCTGATTTTGTTACATTATCAGCTACAAATTTTATTGCACGTGGATTAATTTTATGATATTTTGCCGCAGATGCTATTGATCCAAATTTTATTTCTTCAAAAGTTTCGAGATTTATCGAAACAACTGATCTTTTTGGATTTTTAAAATTAGAACCGTCAAAACCGGCTCCACGTCTTGTGTTTTCTTTTAGCGTAACCACATCTAAATTTTCCAAACGATTATCTGTTTTAATACCATTTTTATGATCAGCAACTAAACCATTAGGTATTAGTCCGTTAAAAGTTTCAAACACAAAACTGTGATATTGATGATGAACAAAATTAGTTTTTGTTCCACGTACATTAACACCAAGATATCCATTTCTTTTTAAACTTCCAATAAATTTTTTTGTTCTTATATGTCTAATAATTCCGTTGTCATTTCTCTCGTATAAATCAAACACTGGATGAGGTTGAAATTCATTTTGTAATGCTAAATTTTCAATATTATCATCAGCAACTGCGTTATTTACTCGATAAACTCGTTGTCCTTCTGGAATATCGTCGCAAAACAAAGTATAAAAAAAATCTTTTCTAAACATTTTAATTCTTTCTGTATTATCGCCTTTTACTGAAATTAACATACCAGCTGGTGTTGATATGCCAACAGACTTTTTAGATTCTATATTGATAACAGAACCAAGTGCATTTGCAGCATATAAGTTGTACATTGGGTGTACATGATAAGTTTCTTGCTCTTCCGCTGTCATTTCGACATATCTCAAAATTTCTGTCATTATACTATAAGGTTTTTCATATCTCTAATTAGGAATCTTAAAAAAATTAGAATAAATATAAAATATTACTATATATATAATGTTAAAATTGCGAGATATTGCTAAAAAGAACATTATCAACTCAGAAAAAATTGCTTCAGCATTTTCTGGTTACGATAATAGTTACAAACTTGATGATCAAAAAATTTTAGCAAATTTTAGCTCCACAAATTTATTTCATCTTTTACAACCAGTTATAGCTAAAGAACTTGCGGCTCATAAAAGTATCAAACTTATAGTCCAATATCATACGATTTTATCAAAGTTATACGCAGTTGATGATATACTTGATGTAATTTTTGAAACAAAAAGTTTTGACAGCGAAATTTCAGAACCATATTTAACAGCAAAATCGAGAAAAATATTAACTGGAACAAACATTGCCATGGTCGCCGATGAAATACATCAAGAAATAAACAAAAAATTAGAAGAATTTACTTCGTCAGGATCAGGTTGGAAATTTGAAATGATAAAAGAAGTTTCATTTCACACAGCAAAATATAACATACTTCGCGGTAGTTCGTACGTCGATCCCCCTCAAAAAATTAAAAACAAAAAATGCTGTATAAATGTCAAAAACAATGATGATAAATGTTTTCAATGGTTAATTCTTTCTGCAAAACATCCTCAGTGTGATCACCCCGGCAGAATTGAAAAGTATTTGCCATACAAAGACGAACTAAATTTTTTAGGAATAACTTTTCCAGTAGCAGAAAATTATATACCAAAATTAAAAAAAAAAACAGTATCTCAGTAAATGTTTTCGGACTAGATGAGCGAGAAAACGTTTACCAGAGATATATCTCAGAAAATGTTACACAAAATACAATAAATTTATTATTTTATCAGGGACATTATTGTTGGATAAAAAACTTTAACAGCCTAGTTGGCAGACAGTATAGTAAAAATAAAAATAAAAAATATTTCTGTTATAGATGTCTGCATGGTTTTTCTAGCGATGGAAGACTGCAGGAGCATCTCAAATACTGTGTCAACGTTCAAAGAATAACTATGCCTGGCGAAAAAGAAAAGATACTAAAATTTAAAAATTATGATCATAAACTAAATATTTCTTTTTTTCTTTACGCTGATTTCGAGTGTCTACTCGTTCCTGTGGTTGGAGCAGAAAATAATCCGAACAAATCAAGTACTAGAAAAATACAACAGCATATTCCTTGCGGAGTAGCTTATAAAGTAGTTTGTTGCGCTAACGATAAATTTTCATCTCCGATAAAGTTATATAGAGGTGAAAATCCTGCCGTATGGCTATTAAAAAATTTAATAGACGAAGTTAATAAAATTTCTAACAGATTATTTAAAACAGCTCCGATGAAAATAACGTCTAAACAACAACTCGATTTCGATGAGGCAGTTAATTGTCATGTTTGTGAAAAGTTGCTGGTAGACTCCAACAGAGTCCGTGATAAGGTGCGAGATCATTGTCATTTGACCGGCCAATATCGTGGAGCAGCTCATAACAGTTATAATTTAAAATTTCATGCACCAGATTTTATTCCTGTAGTTTTACATAACTTTCGTGGCTATGACAGTCATATCATTGTAGAAGCTTTTGGTGATGAAAATATTAAAGCTAAACTAAAATTAAATAACGTAATAAAATGTATTCCAAATAATTTTTAAAAGTATATGTCGGTGACGCTCGGTAAATTACGTTTTATTGACAGTCTGCAATTTATGGCAGCATCATTAGATGAGCTTGTTAAAGGTTGCAGTAGTTTCGCTAATCTGCGAAGTTGCTTTGGTGAAAGCTATATCGATCTGACACAAAAAGTATCTTTCCGTACGAGTATCTCAACGATTGGAGCAGATTTAATGAAACTTCTCTTCCCGATAAAGATAACTTTTACTCGCAACTCAAAAATGAAAATATCACAGATGACGAATACAAATATGCACAAGATATTTGGAATAAATTTAGTTGTAAAACATTTGGTGATTATCACGATTTATATTTGAAAACAGATGTATTATTGCTAGCAGATGTTTTTGAAAGTTTTCGTCGGGTAAGCTACATCAATTATGGACTAGATCCTTGTTGGTATTATTCCTCCCCAGGATTGTCTTGGGACGCTCTGTTAAAAACCAGTAAGATAGAACTGGATCTCTTAACAGATGTCAATATGTTTAACTATATTGAAAAAGGTATCAGAGGATGAATTAGCGTTATAACAAAAAAATATGCAGTAGCTAATAACAAATATCTGAAAACTTATGATAAAAATCTCCCATCTAATCATATTATTTATCTGGACCCTAATAATTTGTATGGTTTGTATGGTTATGCGATGTCGGAACCAATGCCGTGTAGTGGATTTCATTGGATAACTCCAGATCAATTTCTTAAAGAAACTGAAACAGATTTACCTAGAAAAATTAATCATGATTTTTTTTATATTTCATATTTTGTTGATGTTGATCTAGATTATCCTAGTTCGCTACATGATCTACATAACGATTATCCGTTTTCTGCAGAGTTTATGATGATTAATTATAGTTTATTATCTCCCGAGCAACGAGCCATGACAACAGCAAAAAATTCGATTATTAATAAGCTAGTTCCAAATTTGTTAAATAAAAGAAATTACGTTATGAATTACAAAAATTTAAAACAAGCAGTAGATGCTGGACTAATTCTGAGAAAAGTCCATCGCCTGCTAAAGTTTAATCAGTCGAGGTGGATGGCAAATTACATTGACTTAAATACGAAACGTCGTGCTGTGGTTAAAACCGAATTTGAGAAAAACTTTTTCAAGTTAATGAACAACTCGGTGTTTGGAAAGACAATGGAAAACATTAGAAAAAGAGTTTCTATCGAAGTTGTAAATGATATAAGTCGCAGAAATAAATTAGTTAACGATGATGGTTTTGTTAGTATGAAAATATTTAATGAAAATCTTATTGCAATACAACGACGAAAGACAAATTTAAAATTAAATAAACCAATTTATGTTGGTGCAGCTGTACTTGATATATCAAAGTGGCTGATGTACGATTTTCACTATAATTTTACCAAACAGCAGTGGCCAGATTCGGAGTTGCTATTTACTGATACAGATTCGCTAGTTTATAATATAAAATGTGAAGATGTCTATCAGGATATTTACAATGATAAAAATCTGTTCGATTTATCAGATTATCCAGCATGTAGTGGATTTCAAGATAATTCGAATAAGAAAGTTATTGGAAAAATGAAAGATGAATTAATGTTTATGCCAGTTAGGGAATTTGTTGGACTAAAGAGTAAAATGTATGCTGTCATATTAGATGACAATAAACTTGCAAAAAAAAGCAAAAGCTATTCCTCGAGGATATGTGAAAAAGATGATGAGTTTTGACGATTTTAAAGCAGCGCTAAACAATAGAGTCAGTTTTATCAAAACAAATGTTATCAGAACAAATTATCATAAACTTGAAACTGATACGATTATAAAACGGGGATTAAGTAATTTTGATGATGAAAGATATTGCATGGACGGGATTAGTACACTAGCGCTTGGACATTATGCAAGTAATTTTGTCTAAACATCAAAAAAATGTTTGAAATTTAACATTAGCAGATGGAGTTAACAGCAAAATAAAAAAATAATGGTTAATAACCAGCAATTATCATTTGAATTTAACGATGAAATTTCAGGTATTTGTTCTAGTAAATTTGATAGAATCAAACTCTCCCTTATCAGATCAGACGATAGCAAATATTTTAATTATCTCGAAAGTTTGCGGGACGAGCCTGCACTAAAATATAACAATTTTTATAATCCGATCAGTCAACAACAATATACTAAAATCAACATAGACTTAGATAGGTCGAAGGTTTTTGCAAAAGGTAGTAAGTATCTTCTCAGCAAGATAGCAACGAAAGAACTATTTGAATGTCGTCGTAAAGTATCTGGTAGAATTAAATTTTATTTGTACAATCACGACAGTACATTGTACTTGATAGCGACCGTTGAAATATTGTGTTGGTCAAGAAATATAACTCTGTATACCATATATGTTTTTAAAGGGAGATAATACTGTTCCAGCTAAGTTTAAAATCTTTTGCAGTAATCAAACATAGCATATATACTGTTTCGTATTTTTTTGGCTAATGAAATGTATCTAAAATCTGATGGTAACTTTAAGACCTACAAATCCTGGTAGCAGTTCTGTATTATAACTAGCAATTCCTCTTGCATAAATGTTAGTAGATAACATAGTAATTGTAGATTCTCGCTTATAAGTTAAGTCCAACTGCACAGACTCAAATATGCTGTTGTATAATGCACCAGAAGATCTTAGTCTGCACAGTTTTGCTAGGAGTAAAAAATCAGTAAAACAAACAAGATAAACTCTGATCTGCAGGCGCATAATGCTATGGAAGATCTTTATCTTTTTGTCTTTACCTTTTTGTCTAGGGGTTCACATGGGGTTGTATAAAACTGTGCTGTAAATATACTTGCTGTAAATACGCTACTGTAATTAAGATTCTGTGTTTTGTGCTGTCCTTAATTAAGATATAATCATATCTATACATTCATAACCATATGCATATAATCATGATCATATGTATATAATAATATGTATATAATCATGATCATATGTATATAATCATATGTATATAATCATAATCATATGTATATAATCATATTCATATGCATATAATCATCTTCAAACAGTCCTCTCTGGGGACTATTATTTTTATTTTAAACAAATATTTATAGCTTTAGAAATATCATTATCAAACAAAATATCAACTATATTGTCAATAAATGTCATCACATCATCTGCCCAGCCTCTTATTCGTTCGTCATTTTCAATCGCGAATAACCATACTGACCCATATTTTGGTGATATATCGTAACCAACTTTTTTAATACAATCGCTTATTATTTTAGGTTTTATGCCAGTATAGCTTGAGGCTGCCCTAATCGAATTAAATCTTTTACAAAATTTGTTTGTCAGATCAAATCCAACATGTCGGATTGGATTATAATGATACATTATATATATAATATTTCATTTGTTTAATATGAAAAAATCTATTGGTCTAGAATCCCCTTTGGGTTTCAAATTTTTCATCATTTTTTGAGACAAAAATTTGTATGGAGGGTGGTTTTTTGAAGGAGAGGGGGTCTCTGAGGTGGTGCAAAAATGTCATAATATATTTATTTTTGAGGGGAGGTGAGAGTTTCTGGCCTTAAACCCTCTTTGAAATAAAAGCCTCATCTATGTATACTACTGCACCGATATTCTGGCGAATGTTCCATGTCAGAACTCAGGTTGTTTGCCATGCTACCAACGATGATGACAATGAAATAATCCCAGTTGTAGAATTTAATTCTGTGTCTTCTTTGACCACCTCGGCTCATATCGAATTTGAAATCAAATGGCAAACCGAAGATTACACCAATACGAGAAACAATTACTTGCTCCTGAAAGTGAAAGTTTTCAAAGTGGACAGCAGCAATCCAGGATAATATGGCAGAGTAGCTCACGTCAGCAATTTCATACATTCGTTGTTCCGTGTGTAGATATGTACTCGAATAACAAACAGCATGGATACTTATCCTAATCGAACTTATCTGTAAAATCTCTTAATGTACTGAAAAGAAGTAAATAACAAACATTTGGATGCCTCCGATGTATGGACGCCTAACAAACTAGATGCATTCAACGGCACTGAGTTAACAGAAGCTGACTATCTTCACAATGTTGGATTCAACGACCGTCAGTAGTATATGAGGGCGATTTAGCGTCAATGGGAGTTATCATTAAAAACATGGTCCCGGCCCTTTGGCGTCAAGATTTTTAACGTCAAAAAATCACCCTGGGGCACTTTAGCGTCAATGGGAATTTTGTATAGGGAGAATAGGAATGGAACAGGTAGGGTGACGTCTACTACTCTATGGAGGGACAAATACAGTAGAGAGACAGGGACATAATCATACACTTAAATAACACATATATAGGCAAAGTGAGAACAAATATCTTTTCGAGGCATATGAAAGTGGCCCTGAAAAGGGCGTTTGGATTTATGTTAACACCAGTTCGTTAACGCAGAGGGCATCGCTTAGGTCTTCTTCTTTTCCTCAAACTTTGTCTAACCTCTGGTCCATAAATGAGGACTCGTTTCAGACAGCCTTGTCTCTCCACATAGATCCTTCGTTTCCAAAGGGCTATATCAGTGATCTGGGTAATTGCCCATGATAATCTGACATACATTGGATAGTCCGGGTTGAACAGCATCGACGATAGGAGGGTAGACGATTCTACGTTGGTCCACATCTTGTGACGAGGAACAGGTGAAGGGAATGAAGTGAACCGCGTTTATTTATAGTGGAGGACCGGATCGAAACGGATTGAAATTGTTCACCAATCCCAACACGAGTTACAAAATTCAGTCACTTCGCGGACGTCACATTCCCTATATAGGTGCGCTAGCGTCTGTGCGCAGTGAATCGATGCGACATTGTTTTATGAAACATGACTGAAGCTAAGAAGACGATGAATTGGAGTGCAACGGCTTTGGAGACGAAAAGCGATGGCATAGCAGCGGCTACTAAAGTTAGCGCAGCACTACTTCCAGAAGAGACCGATTTCAACTGGGATTTAGTAGATTTTCTCTCTTCGCAAGAATTTGTTCCAGTACCAGTACCTTCGCCACCTTCTCCTTCTTTACCACACCTCGAGGATTTTAAACAGAGACAGAAGACAGAAAAAAGAATTGGAGGAATTTTTACAGCAGCAGAAAGAGGCAGAACAAGCATTTCTCCTTGAACAGCAACAGCGAGAAGAAGAAGAGACAAGAAGGAAACGACAGGAAGAAGCAGTAGAGAAGAAACAAGGTCTAGGAGAGAAGGATAACAGTGAACCTCAAACGGTAACGGTACTCTTGGACATTTTGGCCGAGTTAAGAAGTCTGAAACAAATGTATCAGACCTCTTTATTACGACCCAAGAGAAAAAGACCTTCCCGAGCAAAACAGTCTAACCCGGTTACTACACCGGAGATATCACCCCTAGTGATTTCTACCAAATCATCAACAGGAGCAAGTCCAGAAGTAGGCCTTGGCCGTGGCAAACGGTCCTTTTCAGGGCCACTCACTTCTTTCGAAAAGAGATAATATTCATTTTCCCAAAATCAATTAAAACTCAAAACCCTTTTACTTTTTTAACCCTATGATGTACGTGTGTGAGTGTATGAGTGCAGACCCTTATTATGCTAAAAATTCAAAACTTAAAAGACACTTACATTTGTTCCGTTTGGTCTATTCTGGTACAAATTTTTACAATCCAATGTCACAACACAACACAACACCTTTTAAAAAAGTTCATAGACTTCTGTGTCTTTTTTTCTTCTTTCACTCTCTCTATTTTCTGATTTTCTTCACTTTCACAGTTTTTTCCTCCTCTTCTTCCTCACTTTTTTTCGTCTTCTTTTCTTTTCTGTCTTCTCTTTTTGAACGTGTCGGGGTTCTTCTTTTGCCGAGGGTACCTCTTCTTCCTCCTCCTGCTCCTGTTGTTTCTTCGGGCAGTCTGAAGACCAATGTCCTTTCTCTTGACAATGATAACAAGTATCTTGACTTTTGTCTCTTCTGACACTGGTCTTGCTTTTTTGACGGTCTGGACATTCTGTAGCCCAATGCCCTTTCTTCTGACAGATATAGCAAGTGTCTTGACTTTTATCTCGAAAGGAGGGGGCGTAGTCCGTCGGCTTGTCTGAAGAAAATTTTCGTATGACACCTCGCAAAGCTCTAATCAGAAGTTCGATCTGTGTGGGTTCTTTTATCGTGCTAGTCAGCTTGAAAGCGAAATGAATACTGAGAGGGAAGGTACCAGCCCTTTATATATACACTGAGCCTGACATGGATATATAGGGGGCCATGGCGTTTCAAATGTAGTTATTTGACTTTTTGCAGTCAAGATGAAACGATCGCATCATTTCATATAGAAAGCAGAAGAAAGTAAGAGGCAGAAACGTGATTTATCGCCTCGCACAGTAGTTGAAGTCTTGGCTCAAATGCATGCCAGCGATTTTGAAGATGAAATGAGTCAGCCAGAATCCAGACCCAGAGAGTTTGCACCCAACCAGAGTCTACCATCACCACCAGTAAACCCTGAAAAGTATTACTACATCAGAGAGACGGACAAACGCTCCTCTAGAAAATTTAGAACTACAGCCTACACGTACACAGTGAAGTTTAAAGATTTCAAGTCCGACGTACCACTGGAAAAAGCAGAAGGGTTCATCACCGACAGTTTGAAGTCCCCCGTTTGGATCGAGTTTAGCAGCCCGTCAGAACTGACACCTTCCAAAGTCATGGACAAGATTCAACACGTGCAACAATCGAACGACAAGTTTCACATCATCGATGGGAAAGCGACACTGTTTATGGCCCACGTTTCTCTTCCCCAAGGGACAGGACAACGCAGAAAGATGTTCTTGGTGAACGACCTTCGCAGCACCAAAAAGAGCCTCGTCCAAATTAACAACCCTCAAGACAAGATGTGTTTAGCCCGTGCCATCGTGGTGGGACGAACTTATGCCGACAAGAACGATACGGTAGAATGGAGAAGAGCTTGGAAAACTATTCAACAATCGGACCGAGCCAAACAACGAAGAGAAGCAGAACTCTTGTTACAGCAAGCGGGGATAGCCAAAGACACCACTTGTGGCATTCCTGAAATGCAAAATTTGCAAGACGTCTTAATTCCACACTACACCTTGAAAGTACACCCTCAAGAAGTGCGTGGACCTCTGTTGTTTCGAGGCAAAGATTTCAAAGACGGAAAATACATTCACGTCTATTATCACGATGAACAATTTGATCCCATTACCAGTATCACCGGATTCCTGGGATACAGTTATTACTGTGAGAAATGTGACTATGATTATAACAATCGAGAGCAACACAAGAATTGTGGATCGAAATGTGAGGGATGTTTAGCCTATAAGCCCTGTCTGGACCAAGGACAAGAACGAATGCATTGCTCTGCTTGTCAGCGCACGTTTGTCAGTCCAACCTGTTACCAACAACATCTAAAGACGCAAGATTCACAGCGGAATTGTGCTTGTCAGCTCCTGAGATTGTTCCCAAGTTATGGACAAGGCATACGTACCAATAGTGCCAAGGCTCACGTATGTTCAGGAAAGAAACGATGTCACATTTGTCACCAAACCGTGGACTGGGAACACAGATGCTACATTTAAAAATACCATTCCAAACATGAAGAAGAAGAAGATAATGACCAGAAGGAAGGGAATTTCATCTTTTCGATTTCGAATGCATGCAAGAGACTCTCATTCACATTCCAAATTTCTGCGTGGCTCATAGAGCGTGTGAGAAGTGCATCCAAGAGCCTATCTTTACTCATTGCCCTCACTGTAGCAAGATTCCTGGAGGACGTGAAAAAATCTTTCGGGGACCAAACACGTTGGCCGATTTCGCCTAATGGATCTTAAGCCCTATCGACGAGACGTGGAGCCAAGAGGACATCGAACGTTATGGAGATTGTCATCGCTATGCCACGGTGATGGCTCACAATTTCTCGGGATACGATGGGCAGTTTCTTTTGAGATACTATACGGAACAAAGTACCGAACGTCCTAATGTGACTTTGAACGGAGCCAAAATCATTTCCATGCAAGTGGGACAAGTGCAGTTTAAAGATTCGATGAGTTACTTGGCCATGCCTTTGAGTCGCATGCCTAAAACGTTTGGAATGACAGAAATGGCCAAAGTCTATTTTCCGCACTTTTTCAATACCGAAGCCAATCAACACACCGTTCTACCTCATTTGACTGAGGCTCACTACTACGACCCCGAGAACATGCGTACCGAACAACGAGAAGCTTTCTACGCTTGGTACCACATTCACGCCTCGAACCCATTCTACTTTCAGGAAGAAATGTTAAAATATTGTCGTTCCGACGTGGACATTGTACGACGTTGCTGTGGAAAATTTCGAGAATTATTCATGGAACACGGAGGGATCGATCCTTTGAAAGAAGTCTGCACCATTGCCAAAGCGTGCCCCTTAGTGTACCATCAACGATTCATGCCCGAAAACACCCTGGTTGTCATAAGCCCTCAAACGATCAACTTTGTGAAACGTCAATACTCGGTCAAAGCCCTACGCTGGTCACATTACTTGTGCGACAAGGAAGACAAATGGATCCAACACGCTCGCAACGGAGGAGGCGAAAAGACCATCGGAAGGTATTCGGTGGATGGCTGGGACTTAGAAAACCCCCAGATCTTATACGAGTTTAACGGGTGCTTATTTCACGGATGTCCTATATGCTACCCTCAACGTGACACTAAAAATCAGTTTTTACAACGGACCATGGAAGACTTGTACCAGGCCACTTGTCAGCGGCGCTTGAAGTTAGAAGATCAAGGATACCAAGTGGTAGAAATGTGGGAACATGAGTAGGATCGCCGAATGAAAACCGATCCCGAGTTTAAGCGCATCGTGGAAAGTTACAAGCTGGTGGACCCACTGAACCCAAGGGACAGTTTGTACGGAGGACGGACGAATGCCACCTGTTTGCAGTACCAAGCCGACGAAGAGAAAGGAGAAGAAATCAAATACTTGGACGTGTGATCGCTGTATCCGCACGTGTGCAAATACTGTCACTTTTCTGCAGGGCACCTGCAATTGTTGAAGTAACACATCGACGTGGACAACATTCGGCAATACAAAGGATTGATCAAGTGCAAAGTCTTGCCTCCCACGTACTTGTACCATCCCGTTTTACCACATCATTGCCAAGGCAAACTGATGTTTCCCTTGTGCCGTACTTGTGCCGAAACGTGCAATCAAGACCGACCTTGTCAGCACACTCAGGAAGAACGCGCCTTGACGGGAACGTGGGTTAGCGTGGAATTGTTTAAAGCTCTGGACCTGGGATACCAGCTGTTAGAAGCGTACGAAATTTACCACTTTCCCAAGACAGAAATATACCACAAGGGAGACGAGACTCAAAAAGGTATGTTCGCAGACTACGTGAATGCTTTTTTGAAACTGAAACAAGAAGCTAGTGGCTATCCTTCCTGGTGCGACACTCCCGAAGACCAACAGAAATTCAAAGAGAAATACTGGGAGCAGGAAGGCATCACTTTAGACCACATCGAGAAAAACGAAGGAAGGCGATCGTTTGCCAAAGTGATGTTAAATTGTTTGTGGGGCAAAATGGCACAACGACTGTGTTTACCCAAGACAGAGTATTTGACAGAACCTTCCCGCTACTTCCAGATGATTCACGAAAAAACTAGATAAATGAAACACGTGGACGTAGTTCGTGAGGACTTGATCTTAGTCAATTACGAAGAAGAACTGGACTTTGTAGAAGCCGACGAATTTGGAAATGTCATCATTGCGGCTTACGTGACAGCCCATGCTCGCTTAAAACTGTACGAGGCTTTAGAACTGTTACGAGATCGTGTGCTGTATTTTGACACGGACAGTTGCATCTACATCGATCGCCTGGGTCAACCTCACCCTACCATCGAAGGAGACCGTTTAGGAGCCTGGACGGTCGAGCATCCCGACGACAAGATTCTAAGTTTTGCAAGTGGCGGTCCCAAAAATTACGGCTACGAATACCGAGACCCACAAGGAGAAGTACACACGAAGTGCAAAGTGAAGGGATTGACTCTCAATTATCACATCAGTCGACTGGTGAACTTTGGCGTTTTGAAAGAAGCCATGCAGTCTCGACAGGATGGAAATTTTAAAGTGACCACCCACGAACCGCACAAGATTGTACGTTTACCCACACAACGAATTGTTAGCCGGCCCTTTGAAAATCGTGTACCAGAAGCGAGTACGGCTTCCCAATAAATTCACTTTACCGTACGGTCACGCTCATATTGGTCAGCACATAAAAAGGGACAACGTCCAAGACGATAGTTCATTGGAACTATCAATACCAAGATGAAAGATGAATGATTTCAGGGAAGCACAAATGAAGTTCAGATAGACACAATTCAAGATCGGTGATGCACAAGTGGAGTGCGATGCTGTGCCTTGCGATGGCAGGGATGCCGTACGCTATGACCTCAGCGATTCAGTACCACATCATGGGAACTTTGCTATAACTACTACTACCATACCTACCATGTAAAGTGATGCTGTGCGTCCCAAACCTGACGGATGCGAAAGCGATGCCACTCGTCATCATTCACCTTTTAACTTTACTGGTTTTCATGGTGGATGTCATCATTATGAAACCATGCGGCTACCACCCTACGAATGTCATCCCAAACTGAGCAAACTCCTGCATATTTCACTGTACCCTCATCGCATTCAACCTGTGGAAGACGAATATTCGTTCCCTGTGAGATTGCCTGAATACTGCGACTATGAAAGTCGATTCCAAACCTTCCGAGGAAAATGGCCAAAATATCTGGGAGGACCTACCCCCGAAGAATTAGCTAGAGCCGGAATTATCTACTTGGGCAGAGTGGATAAAGTCAAGTGCTTCAGTTGCTGTCTGTCACTTCACGAGTGGGAACAGAAAGATTCCGCTTACCTGGAACATGCTCGATGGTCTCCAGATTGTCAATACCTACTATTAGTGGCACCTCTTCATTGAAGTGGACTTACCATGTCGTTTAAGAAACCAGCTGTTTGGCTAGGAGTCAAACGTTGGACAACACCTAGACAAGTATTTAAACCCCATCTCAAAAATAATCTTCAAACATTACCAAACGAATTGCAAGAGAAGATCTACACGGAAATTTGGCTGGGACTTGCCAGAGCCAAATCTCAATTTGTGACTGTAGAACTTTTATGTCGAGAAATTCACAAGAGAAAATTGACAAAAGTCAACAAACAAGTCAGATTTCACTGGATCAAGGGTGGGTTCTTCCTAATATTCCGCTTTAGACCATTTACATTACAAGATTTTAATGACATTCTTGACCGTTTCCTGGAATGGCTCACTATGTTCGTTACTTTCGCTCTAGGAGAAGTGTTTGACTGACATGGTCATGGATACTTTATAAGAGAACATTCGTGGTTTGCCTGTGAAGTTGAGAGAACGCATTTACCGCGAGTTCGTCAAAATACAAGTGAAACGCAAAGAACGATTGCATTTGTTACGTCACCAATGTTTAAACCACTGGTACCTGAATGCTATAAAAGGACTCATTCTGATGAAAGTGTTCCAGTGGTCAGACATTGATCAACTACTCGTAGGCGATAAGGATTGGTTTGTTGTTAGTGACTGTATGTACTACAAGGTAGACTTACTGCAACGAACTCCAGAAGAAGAGTTAGAGTGTTACCAAAATCTCTTACACAACGTAAATTTAGTTCAAGAGCAAACTTCTGAACGGAGTGTGATGTGCAAGTTAGTGACCAAACAATTTAGATTTGCCACTGGAGTACGACCATCTCTGTGCAGAAAGTACACTTATTGTCTCCAACAATAAGAGGTATAAAAACGGACTACCATGCCACGACCTTTATCATTCGTGATACAACAGATTCCGTGGAAGGAAATCAATGACACTATTCAAACGGTGGAGGATTACGATCGCCTATTACGAGAACTGTGTCCATTGAATTGGGGTCGCCGTGTAGTGTGTCTTAGTGGCTTGCTTTCTGGGATTTCGTTTACCAGTCGATTCCTTGTGGACTCTTTACGAACAGTACATACCACCCAAAACATGAAAGTGGTCCCTTTAAATGTACATGAGAGACTCATTTTGTTCAAAGCTTTGCGCTTTCATCTTGATACTTCTCAACCTCTACGGGAAAACAAGATTCGTCAACTTTTAGGCACAGAAGATGTGTACGACGACGTGTGTGTAGCTTGTGACTTGCACACTCACTGGAAAGATGTACGTGACTGGAAAAGTTGGGGTTTTGAGGCTTGGACAAAAGAAGTGGCACACTATGCCCAAGATTTGTCATCCTAAAAAATTAAAACGTTCAGTGAAAAAAGTAACTTTTAAACCAGTGTTAGTGACAGTGCCAGAAGAAGAAGAAGTCGTGACCGAGGAAAACCACTCTCTTCAGGACAGAAACGTTATCGACATCCCCGAAAGGCCATTTGTGCCAAGGTGTGTAGAGACTCTAAGAACATTACACACTGTCCCTACAACTTTACCTCTTGATCACCACAAATGTTGTACAGAGACTTGTTTATATTCCACTATGATCGTTTTGATGTGTCTTATATTCATGTACTTAACCATTTGGCTTTTATGTATTTTTGTCTTTCGTGTTGTTCACTTTTAAAGATGGCAATAAACGTGTCCTTAAAAAAGTATAAAAACTCTTGTCTTGTCTGTCTTCGTGTCAAAAGTGACATTTCTTACACTACTATGGCTACCTCTACTGTCTCTGCTCCCTCTTCCTCTAATGTCAAAGTCATCGACGAACACGTAGATCGCACAAGTTTGGAGGCCTTGAATCTTCGCCATCCCTTTAACATGCTCATTGCCGGACCTAGCGGTTCAGGCAAAACTGAATTTGTCAAACGTTTGATCGAACATAAACATCATTTGATCGATCGTCCCCCTCAACGCATCGTGTGGTGTTACAAAGAGTGGCAATCGGAGTACAGCCTTCTGCGAGAAAGTCAAGGCGATTCCATTGTGTTTGTAGAAGGCATTCCTGGCGAAGACGACGGGATCGTGTCTGACCCTAGTCAAACTGATTTGGTTATTTTTGACGACATTTTAGGAGAAGACGAAGAAGAAATTAAACTCTGGTTTACGCGCAAAGGGCATCATCGTAATCCCGGTGTCATTTACATTACCCAAAATTTGTTTCAACAAAGTAAAGCCCATCGTACCATCAGTCTCAATCCTCATTACATGGTGTTGTTTAAAAGCCCTAGAGATCAATTGCAAGTGCAAGTCTTAGCCAAACAGTTAGGATCACCTTGGCTGACTCATGCGTACGACGATGCCACTCAAATCCCACACGCTTATTTACTCGTGGATTTAAAACCCAACACTCCCGATTATTTGCGATTTTGTACCCATCTGTTTCACCACTGGTGCCAAGACGGAGAGCCTGTCGTGTACACGTCCCCTTCGTCGACTTAACAACAACCAAAACAAATCTATAAAAACCTCGGTCACTTTGGCTCTGTCTCACACATTGTCAACATGACGTCCCTTCAGTCTCATCTTCCCATCAAATTGATTCGTGCCTTGTACGGTAACAGTCGCGAAAAAAATCCACAAATACGTGCTCGTGTCTTAGAAGCTAGTCTCAAAGAAGTCTTACGATGGTTTACGGTGACAGCACGTCAATTACTGCAAGGCACCATTCAGACTCCACATCAAACCAAATGTTTTTTGGAGAGAAATAAAGTAGCCTTGACGCAGTTATCCGATCCTCGCAATGCTCCCAAAGTTCTGCCCAAGAAAAAAGCCACGAACAAACGTACCCAGAAGAAAAATAAAAAGAGCAACGGTGTCAAGATCAGGTCACAGCCTCAGAAAAAGAAAAAGAAAAGTCCACAGAAAACAGCTTCTACCCGCATGAAAGCGTCTCCAAAAACTACTCCTTCAGCGGTGACACCCTCTTCCTCTTTAGCGGCAGTGGCCGCTCCTCACAAAGTACCTGCCCCCATAATCAAAGCCCAAGAGAGAATGGGTGTGTTACAGAGTTTACTGGATTTGTCCAAGCAAAAACTGTTCCTATTTTGTCCGTTGCAAACTCCTCCAAGACGTGTGATGCCTGTCATCAAGTTGATACGACGTAAAGTCAATCAGTGGCGACACGTCCAAGTATAAAAAGACCAGGGGCAAACAATAGGTTTAGTGTTGTTGTGCTCCTGAACGCCCAAAGATGGCCCCACCAAGAAGTGCACACCGTCACCATCGTCGTTCTTCTGTCCCAAAAGGAAAAGGAAAAAGAAAAGACAGTCACGTCATCCAAAAAAACACTTAGTCAAACATCGACGTCTGTCCCTGAAAAGTCACAATCGTCCAAAGAAAAGGAGAAGTCACCGAAGAGGAGGATGGTTGGCTAGTCTTTTATTACCAAACATGATCAAAACTCTTAAATCTATTTAAATCTATGACCACTAGCCAAAAATAAGAGAAAAGGACGCATGTGAAGCCATGGACTTTAGTGTATGTTGTGCACCAAAAGATGTCTCCTCATCGTCGTTCTCCTGTCCAGAAAGGTAAAGGAAAAAGACAGTTTCGTCATCCGAAAAAAACGCTTAGTCAAACATCGACGACTTTCCAGAAAAGACACACTCGTCCAAAGAAAAGAGGAGCCATCAAAGAGGAGGATTCTTTGGCGATTTTGGAAAACACATCGTCACCTTTATGACGAAGCGATAGTCCCCAGAAAAGGATAAAAGACCGTATGACAAGTCATCGACGTTAGTGTATTTTTTGCTGTGTGCCACGGAAACAATGAACTAACCGAGAAAGATGTCACCCCAAAAAAGACATTCCTCTTCTACCCCCAAAGGAAAGAAAAGGAAAGGACTGCCACCTCGTTTAGCCAAACATTGGGATATGTTGTCCGTCCTGTCCAAAGCTCCTCCACCCATGCGGAAAAAAAACCTCATTCAAACTGCCTCCAAAGACGTCATTGATACCGTGTGCGAATGTTGTCTGAATGTCTTGAAAGGCACAATACTTTTTGTCTAAACACCAGAAAGAATGCTTAGCCAAACATCGACACGTTCTTCGCGAAATGGTCCAAAAGAAAATACCCATTGGTCACCAGAAAAAGATGTTGGTGCAACGCGGAGAAATTTTGCCCTTTTTGGCTATGTTGCTGAAATTAGCAATGGGAACAATAGGAGGACCCTTGCTGAAAGGACTATTGGGAACGATGGGAAACATCCTGGGAGGATGAAGATAAAAAGGTCCAAGAAGATAAAAGGGACCTTTGCAGTCAAAAGATCTCAGATGCGATCCTTGAAATCCGACGGAAGGACGAAAACTGGCTTCAGTTCCTTACAAACGATGGATGGAATACCATCGTTGGCAAGAGCAACGAACCCCACATTTACCTCCCAATCCTCATCTGACCGAGATGTCCCAGTTACAACACGAATTGCAATCATTGATGGATCGCAGCGATTTGTCAGAAACGGAAAAATCTCAACGGTAGGGTCAGTTGTTGTAACGACTGCAACTCTTTCACCAGAAAGTTTTAGACGAAAAAGCTCTACCCACTCTGAAAGATTTTAAGGCTTTGATGAAAAGTTCACCAACAGCACCACTACCACCTCCAGTGGTCAAGACAGATACAACCCCACGGTTGCCTGAGGAAGAAGAGGCAAGAGAAGTCTTTCAAACACCGTCAGCAGCTCCCATCCCTAGTAAGATTGCAGCGTCCTTGTTGACCCATTCACCTATACCGCAACGAGAAGAACTTAAAGCTTGGGTTAAACAGATGATGTCCACTCCACCTTCGACAGAAGTGGAAAAGAAAGAAGGGAAAGCAGAAGTGAAAAAAGAAAAGAAGACCAAAGCCATTCCATTACCACCACAACTACAGTCACTACCACCAAAATTACGTTCGACTTCTACTCCCGTGGCACATCGGACACGTAAAGCCGTTTCTAAACCACTTCAGAGTACC
>JAECUM010030937.1:0-44334 GCA_016617855.1 Megalonaias nervosa
CTCTATACGTGC
This sequence comes from Megalonaias nervosa, assembly GCA_016617855.1. Classification (NCBI taxonomy): domain Eukaryota; kingdom Metazoa; phylum Mollusca; class Bivalvia; order Unionida; family Unionidae; genus Megalonaias; species Megalonaias nervosa. The sequence continues at coordinate 13 of JAECUM010030937.1, forward strand.
CAGAATACTAGAAGGAATCTTTTTCGTTCCATTAGCCTTTATTATTGGATAGGTTATCTGATTTTCTTCTCTTATTTAACGAAATGATTTTCTAATATGATTGGACTAAATCTACAATAAATAAAAGATCATTTTTTAACGTTGGTTCCGTTCAACAAAATTGAGACTGATTTTTTTTCAGAGAATATATGCTTTACTCCCCCACGCCCTTTTCTTGACATGATAAGGTTTGATGAATAAAAGGCACCACTAACAAGGAAACTTTTAAGTATTTCTTCCCGCAATACCCAGCCTCTGCTCAAAGCTGACAGCATATCCATGAATAGCACAGTATTGGCCTGGTCGACTACTTGGAGCCTGGATAGAAATTAGGATAACAGTTGTAAGTTATCAAACACAGATTTAAAAAATCAACATAGTGGGGTTGGGATTGTCTGAAAATATGATGAAGGTCTGAGTCAGACACCAGTTGAATACAAAATAAGTAGGTCTTCTATAACATTGATATGGTGTTTTTTTTTTCGGAGTTGCATGCCTAAAAAGGGGAAACAAAATGACGATAGCTCGACTACGCACACAACTTGCGAGACGTTATTTTTCCTCATTCCCAAATTTTACATAGAAAATAGCGTAAGTAACAGCACCATCTACTCGACAACTATCTCGAACTGCACTGTGTTCCTTTTTTTAGAAACCACACTTCCTTCTGGAAATTAAAGAAAAAAAAATAACAGCTGTCATGCGTGTAGTATCTGCATTTGCTAACCAGTTATCTGAAAAACCATACCTCTTTCCAACCTACTTCCTTCAAAGCCTCTTTTAGAACTTCCCGGCTTTCGTCTGCGCAGGATGAGTCCACAAGAAATTTTTATCACTGGCACTGCATGACCCAACTTATGCTTGCTCGTCTCATGACCGCTCGCCCATTACTAATGTTCGACTTCTTCTTTAGTGGATCTCTTTGCTTCGTTGTAGGAATCATAGTAAGGTATAAGTTAATTACATAGATTAATTCAGCTTTAGATTACTAAAATCAGCTCCTTAATTATTGCTTCTATAACTCAGTGTACGTTATTAGTGTTCCTAATTGATGTAGTCTAAAATCGAGTATTCAAATACAAATAGCCTGAAGACGTATACTGCCTTGCATAATTAATCCTCCGTGTAGATGAAATGGTTTGCAGAATCATCAAGAAAATGTCCACAATCAGACATAAAATCATTCATTCCGTGATGCTCGATGTTCATCTTATCGCAAGACTAACGACTTCTGCCGACAACAATGCTGGGCGCTTCCACGTGGTCAAAATCGTTACAATGTAATAAATTCATAATTCATTCAATCGTCGACTGTATAGTGACGCGCGTCGCCGACTGGGTCGTATTGTGGGTCGCCAACCAGATAGTATCTGAGACGTCGACTAGGTCGTATTCTGGACTGCCGAATGGGATGCATTCGGAGTCGTCAGTCCTTCAAGATCGACAGAGACGACGAGCAGAGACGAAATAATGAGAGAATAGAGATCATCTATAGCAGCAGGGAGGGTGAACAGACCAATTTTATTTGCGAAAATAAAGTTTCCTACGGAAGGTGAAAAAATACAAGCGTCAATAATGCTAACTAAGGGAGGGTGAACAGACCAAATTTATTTGTGAAAATAAAGCTTCCTACGGAGGGTGAAAAAAATACAAGTGTCACAGAGACCTCTAACCGGGTTATTTTTTTGTGTGTCAGATTTGTTTGCCAATCCCTGGTGTAACACCAGGATATTCACCCTCTCTGCTGCCGTGTGTGGCAAAAAAAAAGTAACGGTTAGGTGGCGTAATTAAATCATTATTGTATCAATAATAACACTAACCATGGAATCTCGTACAGCTAAACTAGCTCGACTGCGACTAGAGGCAATTAAGAAATATCTCCCCGTCCGTGATTCTGTCAAGCAAAAATTACAAGAGCGTCGGGAGTCTCAGGTGGAATTTACAGAAGGTGCAGAACAGTTATTTAAACCAGTTGTCGGACCAACCAAGAAAATTGTTACAGCAACTGAGGCAGCACAAAAAGCTCTTGAGATATTGCTGGCCGTCTTCAAGCAGCTCAGCCACCACCCCGGCAACCTCCTCAACCACAACCTGAAGTACAACCACAACCTCTTCCAAAAGTTAGAAAAAACATTGCATATAAATTTACGCCTGAAGCTAAACAAAAAAGGAAATCAACCTTAAATAACAAGTAAGGGAAAAGCATACGAAACAACAAGTAAGGAAAAAAATGGTACAGTACAGATCCTGACCCAGCGCCACTGGAAGTGGTATTGCCACCCAAGGAAGTGGCCCTGACAAATTTTGTCCCAATAACGTCCTTGCCGATGTTGAACGACTAGAAATTCTGATTGGTGGAAAACGAGCCGGCAGTAATTCCCCAGAAATCATCAATGAAGCAGCTGCTATTTGTCAGAGATTATTTATAGGCGGTATCATGGACATTAATGTTTATCGGTCCCTCATTGATGAAATCGTTGATGATTACCGAAGTGATTGAGGGTATGCAATTAGACCAGTGACAAGAAAATAAGATGATCATACATAATGCTGAACGTGGACCTGTAATGAATAGGGTGATAAATTCGCGATTACCAACATATAAAGCGATTTACGGTGATTGGCTTGGTGATGTTGTTCAGGGTCTATTTAGAAGGATAGCTCCGAAAGCAATACCGATTGCAAAACAACTATTGACGTTGCTCGTGATAAAGGTATTGGTGTTGCTGGTGATGTTGCTAGTAAAGCATTCTCAGCAATCAGGGATAGACTAGCACGACAAAAATCTCAGCCAGTAAAATTGCCCAGAACCGAAGTTATGCCTGTAAATGTTAGTAAAATAACAAATCAAGCTGCAAGTGAACGGTTGAAAGAATTAGCCAGTGAAGAAGTTCGGAATATAACTGCAAATCTGGTAGCGGGTAGTGGGTTATCTCGTCGTCGCCGACGTTAAACGTCGATGGTTCGTCATTTTAGACAGCAGCAAATATATATAATGTTCAAACGTGTATCTGATCCAGCATTTGACATGGACGCACTAGTACTCAAAGATGAGTCTATGCGTGATTATCAATATTATTCTTACGAAGCACGAGAACCAGACAAACGTGCACGAATCGAAGTACAAGTCCAGGATACATCGAGATATTTCTTGCCCGCCGAGGCATTCATTGAAGTTAGGGTAGACTTGTAAAAACCGATGGTAATCCTTATGGTGATGCGCAGGGTGGATTTGTTAATAAAGGAATTGTGGCATTATTCAGCAGTGCACGGTATATTATTGATGGTAAAGAAATCCACCCATGCCTCAATGACGTTGATGTTGCTACAACAATATTGGGGTTATCCCGATACAGCGATGATTATGCACGGTCCGCTGGCCCATCAATGATGTTTGCAAAAGATACTGTTGATCGCTCTGAGGGCCGACCTTATACTTTTCGGAGAGCAAAAAATCACGCTACAGCTGAAGATTTATTCTTAGTAAATACGAATTTTAATCTGGGATTCGCAGCACGTAAAAATCAAATTGATGCTCAGGGAAGATTTAGCTGTGCAATGCCACTGTCACATATCTTTGGTTTCTGCACAAATGTTAGAAAAGTTATTTTCGGGGCAAAACATATAGTTGCTCTCGTTCGAAAGAGCACGGACGACGATGCTATCTGGCACGCTGAAGGAGTTGATCCAGCTGCAACCGTGGCACATCATGGAAATATGACACTGACAAAGCTTTCGTTGTGGATGCCAGTAATGTCACCATCACTCGCTGAAGAACAACGGCTACTCTCATTTATGGACAGAGGCAAATCAACGTTATCATGGTTGACAATGACTACAAACTCGATCACGACCACAACTGTTGGCGCATTTGCATGGCAGATAGCATCACAATAGAGAGTTTCAATACCACGATATGTATTTATAGCTTTTCAAGATATCCCAGGACAGAATTCTGAAACACGAAATCATATGGTATTTGACCAACTTGGGGTTAGTGAAGTTTCTTTGAGGATAAATGGACATCAAGAACCGTCTGAAGAAGTGTTGCTGGATTTTGACAATAATCACGTTGCATGTTCTTATCATCGCTTGATGACATTCATGGGGCGTGATCAGAATGTGGATTCTGGGTTGTAAATATCTCAGCGGGATTTCTCGACATTGTATCCGATCTGCTACTTCTCGCTGGAACACCTAGATTTGTTTAGACAGTCAGTCGTTGACATACATTTTCGAGCTCGAGTAAGTGTACTGGCAGCCGGTGTTACTGATTATAGAGCAATCGCTGTTATACTCTGAAACAAAACAATGCTGCTTGAAGGTGTTGGTGGACGAATGATAGTCATTGATGCCCCAGTGGAGAATATGTAATCGAATTCACGATTAGGAATTAAATCGCTCATGATATTATAATGTCATATCATCATGTTAGTGTTACTCTGACTCCTGGTCAGATTAAAAAGCTACAATCAGCATTAAAAAAGAATTCTGGAATAAAATTATTGTTGAAATCAGCACAGATCGTAGGCAATCCGAAGGGTCCAAAGAAACTATCACTGACAGAACGTCAACTCAGGCACTTCAATGACGCCAGACGATCAAAAACCGGTGTTTGACTTGATCTTTGTGCGGGTGCCATTAAAGACATTGCTAAGATGGGTGGTATATTTCCATTTCTTGCAGCTATACCAGCGTTGATAGCCGCTGCAGCCCCAGCTGTTGCAAAAGCAGCTGCACCTGGTGCTGTTGGAACTGCTGCTGGGATGGCTTTAAACAAAGCAACAGGTCACGGATTAAAGTCTTCCAATAAAGAAGGGCCTTCCAAAAGTGGAAGGGGTCTAAGACTGACAGGAACCCCCCCCCCCATTCGTGGTACGGTCGAGGTCTGAGACTACCGGGGACACTTCGCTAAACATGCTTCCCATGTCCAATTTTGATTTACTTAATGCTGCTAAAAAATTAAACATCAAAAACTTCAGAGGTGTCTTATGCGTGATCAATTACCAGAACAACCAAACAACGTTGAAACCGGTATCACAAATCTCGATGGAAGTTCTGGTCCAGGTACACATTGGGTTGCATATGCTGTTTACCCACGTGGAGTTTATTTTGATTCGTATGGGTTGGCGCCACGAAAAGAATTTTTAAAATATGTCGGCGGACTTCAAAGCACTCGCGTCTGGTATTCAATATTACCAACATAGACAATAACTGATCCGCCAATATGTGGCCATGAAGTACTTGCTGTGCTCGACGCTGTGTCAAGGTCCCTAACACCACCTCATAAAGTCGTGCACGAGTATGCAAGTGGTAGTTTTAAACAGGCCTTAGTGTAATATACAGTGTAATGACAAATATTTACAGAAGATCTGCTCGAGGCAAGCCTCGAAGTGACTTATCCAAACATGCAACCCTTGACGATGTCAAGGATGAGTGCTGTAATCTTTTGAGTCTCGCAAATGTGAACCAAAATGAAGTTGTTTATTTTTCAGGATAAACAAGGACGGTTAAAGACGAGCTATATCCCGTTGACAGATATTATTCTGCGGGTTCCAGATGCGACCGAAGATAACTTAGTGGTTTTTGCTAAAATCGGTAAAATTAAAAACTCGGAGGAATCAATTCTAACACTCATGGGGGAGATTACTGGACGCATCAGAAAGATTGGAGATATTATTATGGCGATCTCAACATGAGCAGAAATACAATTATTAATGTGAGAGAACCAAAATCAGACGATGATGTGGCAACAAAAAAAAAAATACGTGGACAGCAATGATGCCACGATCAGAACTGAGATCAGTAAATATGTTGCTGATCGTGTACGATCCACCGGTGATGCAATGACTGGTTCTCTCAATATGGGCAGAAATAGCATTGCTAATTTGAGAGAACCAGAATCAAACTATGACGCTACAAAGAAATACGTCTACAATAGCAACATCGCGATGATGACATCGTTAATAACAATCAATGAAGGAATGACCACGTTTGGATCTGAATATGCTAATCATATAACCGCATTTACAAATTTCCACAGAAACACAAATAGAACCATTAATGAATTTTTTGGAAGTCCAGTAGTCATCGACATTAAGCTCTCTGAAATCAAACAGATTACCGACGACATAAAAGAGATTACAGATCATACAGTTCCTGTACATGCAGTAGCGTCTGGATCAGCATTATGGACACCACGCAATAAATCCATTAAATATACCGCCATGGCTACCGGCATGTACAGGTTATCAGTAATCGGCGCTACAACATTTACAATATCTATCACAGTTTCACGGCATTATCCAGTGAAAAGATCTTCTGGATCCGTGTTAGTGATATTGGAACAAAACGACGAGGAAACATTCGTGGCGGAACCCAAAGAAAAGACTTAGGCGTGTTGTACTATTGGTGTATTGAATTCGTCGCTAACATACCACCTACTTAGAGTGTTCCTATTACATAGTAATCTACATAATGAACCAATCGATTGAAGTTCAGCGTTTTAGATACAAGCAAGTGTGTTCGTGGCATACCCAACTGAAAAATATCATTGACGAATACACAGTAAAACAAAAAAATACCGCAGACGTATCGTTGTTACTGACATAATTGTATAGTCTGCATCCGCCGTAGTCGCTGAAACAGTAACGGTCATCGGCGCATTATCAGCCACATACATAATAGCACCAGTAATAGGAATTGGTGTTTCAGTTGTAACCGATGTTGCTGGTATTCTTAATATCATCGCAAAAAATATCCACGTGTGCGGCTGCTAAATTACACGAATATTAAATGTTGCTATCAGCGGCAACACGCTCCATACGTCAAATTATCATGTTGATATCATCGGGTCTCAACGATGGAATATCAGATCAGGAATTCGGAAGAATGATTAAGATTTACTATGAAGCAACTAGAAATCCAAACCCCGTTGTCCCCGACAAAGACACTATCAAGGACAAAGACAGGGATTTAGATTCCTGGTTTAAATAATAATGTCGCAAGAATTACTAGAACAAATCGTCGCTAATACAACACCACCAACAACCACGATAATATCAGCAAGCTCAACCAAGCCTGAGTTTGACGTTATCTTTCTAACTGCGATTCCAGCCAAAGAAATAGCACTAGCACAATTGCGAGTGTATCATAGCTGGAAAATTAAATGATCACAGTCATTCGGTGGGTTGCAAGCAAACAATTCACTGGTATTTCCGTATAAAAATAAACCTGATGGAACCCCTGATTGGCAAGTTGTAGGTATACCTACGGGCAGTTATCAAATCGAACAGATCAACGATGAGTTCCAAGGCAGGATTAAATCTATCACAGGAAAATAATCAAAAATCGGTATCACGGTTCATAAGCCAACGTTATCTGCCGCGTTAGAAATATCAACGCCTGACTACACCGTCGATATATATCAGTCGTCGATCCGAACTGTTATGATGGCCTGATCGACCATCGGTATATGAGGGACCACAACAGCCTAAACGAGCTGATTACACTTCAGACAAACAAATATTTTACCCCTCGCTTCCAGAATATCGAAAAACTCAACCATGGAAATGTATGGAATCAGTTGACATAGACACCGGGGCTACAGTTGGTTATGTTGAATATGAAGGTAAAAGACTTCCTAGATTAGTAAGAACATTATATGACATGCATGAAGATAGAATTCCATTTATCGATGAGACGTTTAATAATTCATTCGCTGATGCCATCAAAAATGAACACCAAACCGTATCCGCGAATTTACGGCGGTTGTTTCAAAGCTACGTGCAGGAGTATCCAAACGACAATCTGAAGAAGCAAATCATTGAAACGATACAACATCTAAATCAAGCTGCATCCGACCTCGAGTATGTCAGTCAGGTTATTATTGGAACAGTAATCATCGATCAATAAATTTCAGACACAGAAAAACTTGAACCATTATTTCTTGAACACTATAAGGTAACCAGTGAAAATTTAACAAATTTTATAATACCAGGATTTAACGACGATGAACTGAAAAAAATAGTTAATGATATTATCTCTGAATACCTTCTTGCGATAAGAGCCGCATGGAGAAAAATATCTCCTCCTAATATTCTAACCCATAATAATGATTCAGACGGTGGTGGTCGTCATATATCACCAGATGTTGTCAATATCACATCCACGATAGCAGTCAATCTGGTGTGTGATGCGATTCATGGCAACTATCAAGTAGATCTTGAAAAATCCAGTCAGGCACAGCAGGGATATATTTTATACACATTTACTCCTCAATACCTACCTGGAATTTTGATTGTCTTAGAACCTGTTAATCCGGTTTATCTACGATGCCATAATCTGCTGTTGTTACGGAGGCATTTCAAACTTACTGACAAGAGCGAATACCTTCTTGATTTGCGAGATGAATCCATTATAATAAGTTTGTATGTGCGTTCGTAAGATCGTCGAGATCCTGACAGAGTCAACGAGTAAAAAAAATTCTTATAATAAATAATCTGTTTCTGAGTCTGGTGGCGGTTATGTCAAACAATTATTTATGCGATATTATATAATGTACCAACACAAGAGAGTTTTTGTATACAACAAAGCGGTACTCGAAAGCGCCGTCAAAACAATCCTGACACTTCTCCCTTCATCACATGAAGCAGAAAAGTTTAGTGTTAATATACTTATTGATGACTATGACGAGGAAAAAGTTTTGTTAACGCAGGAACAGTTTAATTATCTGCAACGAGAACACGTTATTACGGCTGTATGTGATATGGATCAAATTCTGAATTATGCACATTCTTGCCTTCAACGGTCCAAGTTGCAGGAAATACTTTATGAGTTGCCCGAAAATTAAAACTACCCAACTTTCCGACAAAAAAATAAAATATTATAAACACCCTCGAAAAAGTCAAAACGCGCGCTATTATTATTCGGTGTCACAACTTTCACTTTGTTTAGATGTCGCAACTTTCACTTTCACTTTCACAATCCCCCTTGACAAAGTCAGGGTGTTTACACTCGTACATAATTTTTCTCAACTGTCTTACACGCGCACTCACAGTCTGTTTTGTTTCGTATTCGCGTGACAACTCTGATCTAATTTTTTCAATCGCGTGTGCAAGTGGAACGAATTGCTCAACTTGTTTATCATCGACAGAAGCTAATGATTGTGTCATTGCCTGTTGGGTTAATTTAATAAACCTGTATTTGGCTGCTAGTGTATATCTTCCTTCAGATTTTTGTTCTTGTAATATTTCAAAATCATTTATGATTATTTTCAGGATCAAGTTGATCAGAATGTACTATATCATCGTCATGTAATTTTAGAAGTGCAGAGATAATGGCATTAATATTTTCGTGATTCAGTATATAATAAATATCTGTTTAAATAAAAACAAAATTGCATTCCTAATACACATATTATTTACAATATTATAAACATACTTAATTCAAACGGACGACACAACATACAATCTTAATTCTATCTTAACTTGTATGGACGGCACAATACACATACTTAATTCTAACGGACGGCACAACACACAATCTTAACTATAGTAGCATATTTACAGCATTAAGCTATTTACAGCACTAAGCTATTTACAGCAATAGATACATAAGCTATTTACAGCATTATATATATATATATATATTAAGTTATTTACAGCATTAAGCTATTTACAGCATTATATACATATCAAGCTATTTACAGCATTATATACATAAACTATTTACAGTATTATATACATACTCAACTTACACCACCACCACCAGGGGCCTTCTTTACGTTTAACAGATTTATGATAACTGAAATATGTTTGCACACACTACCCAAAAAATCAACCCCGGGAGAGTGCAAAATAGCACCTACCACGTTGCTGACATGGTGGGTAGGTGTATATGAATTTTCAGTTATCATTATATTCTTCTGTTGAATATCGAGCTTTGGGGGACCCCAAATTATTGTAAATGCAATTTATTGTAAACCGTCGACAAATTTGTCAGTCACTGGATTGTGGAACACTAATTCCGTAGCGTTAGACAACTAGTTTTCTATCTATCATATGTTTCAGAAATTATAAAAGTCACAATACCTGGAAATCCAAAAATAGCTCACCTAAGGGCCATGGCTTATTTTTATCTTTGTTTCTTTCTTTCTTTTCCCTGACTAATGTCCCTGACAAGGACTGAGGGGAGGGCGCAAGGAATCTAACAAAATCAGAAAAACAAAGATGTTTTTTTAAAAAAATACAAAAATCATCCCCCTAAAAATTCATTTATAAGTGGAAGTAGTTATAAAATATAAGCGAGGTTACTCTTTTATCTCTCCACAAGTGGAGTAAGCTTTACTTTACACAGTTATTTCCTTTCACTAATTTCTCTGTCTTACTTCAAAAAGCTTGGGGTAAAATTCTTAAACGCAAAGTATTTTACTACTGAGTATTTACTCAGTAGCAATTTTCTTCTACTTCATCGTACAATTCAGAAGTATTTTTTCTGTTCTACTTCATCGTAAAATTCAGGCATAAATATTATGCTTCGTTTGTATTTATCTACAACACGTTATATCGAACCTGGAAAATAAAGAAATGTTTGGCAGCTGCATGTATCGATTGAAATTTCTATTTCTTCCCATGTCTCTATATTTACAAATATAACTGGTCTTAGATATTTATCATATTTCCCAGTATTTCCACGTTTACAATTCTGACTGTGTAATAGCCTGAAGATTATTTAAAGAATTTTCGAGTTTTTGGCCGTTAATGTGATCAATTAACAAAACTTTTTTTTCATTCAGACCATAAAAACATTCATTAATAAATCTGTGACAGAGATACCGTTTTTTCCAACAGTAAATCTGAGATAACCAGCATTATCAACCGAACCGACCGCTTTATTTAGTTGACAGTTCCTAATTACACTAGCACGAGATGACTCATAATTTTTGATGATCGGATGCTTCACAAATTCATCGGCGTTATTTCCTTGCTCCATTTATATAGTATATATTATTTGTCTAAATTATTATTTTATTATTAGAAAAAAATATGTAGGATGCTATTAGCCTGAAAATCTAGCGAGAGTCTCCAGCGTTTTTTATAGAAGATTCATTGCCATCATTTTTATCATAATACCGTTTCAAAGCTCTGTATTTTCTGCCTCCACAGTCTACACACAAGTGCGTTTCCCCCCGACTCCTTTGTTACATTTCAAACACGGCTTTGGTACTAGACTCCCTCGTTGCACACTCTGTAGGTGGTATCCGCATAAATCCGTTACACAGGCCTTATTACAAGTAGTTGTGGATCCAATCATCAACCACTTGCAACTATTCTTTGCTTGAATCATTGTATATTATATATAAAAGTTTAATTTAAATATATATTTGCCATAATTGTATGATGGAAGAATTTACAAGATTATCTGCGATCAAACCCTCTTAAGGGAGATGCAATCTTGACAGAATAACTCCTGACTTGCTGAGGCGAGCTTTGACGAATCAGACTCTAATTGATTGTTTTCGTGAAGCGAAGAAAGAATTTCGCAACGATGGCGCGGTTCATGTGTGGTCAACATTCAGAATTTGTCAAGATGCTACCCCCAAATTGATGCTAAAATGAATGACCAGCGAGCAAGGACAATCATTACTTATCTCGACGAACAATGATACATTTTTAGAATAAAATTTATCGTAGCGGTGGACGACAAAAACGCCGTGACATGGATTACCCGTGACAAACGTGATCCTGTTAGAGAATCACACCGCGCTGGGGGTGTTGTAACGTGAAGTAAAAATCCAAACCAGGAATGTTGACTGGTATTGACAAACCATATTATGAACGAGCGTATCCTGTGACGGCAGTTGTTTATGCTATATATCCGCTTAATGATAGCCTAGCCGATGAAATTTTCAGCACTGAATTGTGTAGCTGAGCGAGTTACAGAACATTTCACAAACGCGATACGTAGAAATGGTTTAACAGATCTGAGACGCAAAAAAAAAAAACCCCAAATGAATGTTGCTGAGCTGGAAAAGAAATTAAAATTTCCGATAAGGGTGAAGACAAATAACCGGCGAGATTTTATACGAATCAAAGTATAAATCAAAGGGACTTCGATAGAGATCGTTGATCATAATGCGCACGCATGGAAGTTGGATGTAACAATACTTCCACTAGGCAGAACTGTTAAATTTTATAATGGTGATGTATTTGATTTTATGAATAAAATTAGTGAAAGCGATCCTGTATCGATGTGGTTGTTTCAAAGTTCTGAATGTGAAAATTATGATTAATTCTTATGACCTAATGGAGATATTTATCGATCTGAGTCCCTCCACTCGGAAATGAAAAACCTTGCGTTGAAATATACAGATGATGTTGAACACTTACTCGGTAATTGTCTTACCGTTCCGTCAGTTGCTGCTCACTTTGCTCAGGAGAAAAATTCATGGAAACCGACAAGATCGGAATTTCTTGTCGATATACAATGCAGTTGTGTCGAATACGGACACGGCGGGTTGTGGAATACTAAATACGATTATAGGGATGTTATCTCAGTTGATAAGGTTGCATGTTATCCTGGAAGTTTTCTTGGAATGGGAGAGTGTGCTGAATATTTTAAGAGATTTGTACATCCAGCACACGGAATGGCCAGAGTTGCGATAAATGGGCATTTACCAGATTTTGATTGAACTGGTTTTGCATGTATTGAATCGTTTGAGTTTACAGAAAATCTCCTTCCGATTGTTTATGTTTGATTTGGTCGTCATTTTAGCGAACGTGGATGGGCTCCAATAGTGTTATTACGATATACGCTTGATGCGGGAATGTTAAAATCGTTAACCGTAAGTGAAGCAATAATATCGTATCGTCGACAGAAACAAATCTGGTTACCATAACCACCTGTCGTTCAAATTTCTGTTCTTGACGAAATCTTTGAGCGTAATCCCGATGAAAATTGAATGCGAAAATAAACTTGCAAAGGATCTCGGCAGAAAAATAATTGCTAAATTTACTCAGGGTGATTATGTGATCATAAACGACATTGCACAAGATTAATCATCGACGACACCGAATTCGATTTTATAATTACTGATACAACAGAGAAAGGCACATTTATAAGCCGGAATAATGCTTACTTATCGGATGGAACTAAATTAGGTACAATTGTGAGCTATATTGATGGTGACTCACAACACTTTACTCATTTAAGATCTTCGATGTTAGGGTATGTTTCGATAAATTTATTATCGATGATAAACAGATTTCCTGATACTGCAGTCAGAGTTGCCACAGATTCATTTTATGTGGATAGGAAATCTGCAGTATTGTTAAATGTTTTTACTGATGAATCATGGGGAGAATGGAGAATAAAGCTAGAAAGATAATCAGTTATTCTGAATCCGCCGACGTTGAATCTAAGGATATATACTACAAAAATAATCGAATGTCTCATTTATCATCAGCACCATCGGTATATGATCCCGTGGCCAGACATAAAACCATTTATCTTAACGGGTGCGGTGGTTCTGGTAAAACAACGCGAGCGATTGAATTATTTCGGAATTTTGATATGGTTGTGTTAACTCATCGGCTCGCCAGAGAAATGAAAGAGCGAGGAGTTAAATCTCATACTTATCACAGCATCTTTCGGTGGAAAGGAAATGCGTGGACTCCTGAGCGAATGGGAGAAAAACATATTCCTAAAATTATTATTTGGGATGAAATATGCACAGTATCTTTAGATGTGTTAAAAACATTTCTTGATTGGTTATTGACTCGAAATACTGCTGTAATTATGTGCGGTGATCATGGTCAGCTACCACCTTTTGTTGGATCATCTGCGCATGAATGGCTAAAACAGTTCGTAGATTATTATGAGGAGATAATTGATGATCATAGAGCTATTGATTCAATGCTGAAAGAGTTTAAAAAGCTAATCAGACTACAACCAGATAAAATTCAATGTGAAATAATGCGTGAAGTAATTCCAGAAACTCCTATGAATGATTTTTGGAATATGTGGAGACCTGTTGATTTGATAGTTGCAAGTAGAAAGATAGTTCGTGATACACTTCAACAGCAATTATTTCTATTACATAAAGAAAAGTTTTCAGATCTACCTGTACCATCGTGTTATCCCCCAGCAGATACACGACGGCAGAATATCGATGTTGAAATTCCGGGGTTAGGGGAAAAACAAAATCTTGCATTAAATGATATGTACATGTGAGCGCTGTTGAGAGCTCGTTAAACGATTGATAAATCTCCATGGACTCTAGGATATTCTATAACCATTCATCACAGGGATTAACTATTTCTGATACAAATATTTGGATTGTCGATGATCGTATTGAGTGGTCGAATTTAGTTTATCTGGCAGTGTCTCAAGTTAGAAGAATGTCACAGTTACGGAGGGTTAATCCAGACTGCACAATGATTCATCAAATTCAGGAAAACATTGCTGGCAATGGTGATGATGTAGTAAGGAAAAAATTAGCTGGTTATCAGCGATGTGACAGAAAAATAAGCGCGTCTTTGATCTTGATATTGAATTTATCATGACGCTGAAACAACAACAAAACAATCACTGTGCTTGCTGTAACACAGTAATGTTGTGGCAGTATTTTCCTAATAATCCAAGACAATTTACCATGGATAAAATTGATAGTAGTCTCGGCCAGACACGCGAAAATGTCATGCTGACCTGTCTTGAATGTAATCGACGTCGAGGAGCCAGTTTACAAAAGTGAAGGCGGTGGTAATTGTGTATCTTCATGAATTACTTGTAATTGTTCACGTACAAATCCAAGCTGAGGAGCAGTTGAATCTAGTTTGTAGATTGCAGGTCTGCCCGTGGATCTTACCAAGCTGGAAATTGTATGTGTGGTTACACCCCAGACTGGGTCATTCGCTCTATTTTACCCCCTCCCTCAAGCTCCCCTGGCTCATATAAATATCTGACAGTCACATTACCTAGTAATGGTTGTTTTGAGATAGATTCATGTCGTTGAATTGGTATGTGTTTTTTCGTAATTGCATTGATGGGGGTAATAGAAATTCCACGAGTAATTTCATTATTTAATGCAGCTATCACACTTAGTAGTCTTGCAACCCATTCGCGTGATTTCTTATTCATCTGAACTTTGTTCAAGGATATTTCCTGCGCATATTGATATCCAAACAATTGCTCAGCAAGTGTTCGATTAAATTGCTCAACGATTGCCTGATCGCGATAAATTGCATTGTGCCCTCGTCTGATTTTGAGGTTATGTTCTTTTATCATCGACGTTACCGCACTAAGAAATTCTTTGTCAGGATCAACCTGTAGCAACTGTGGCCATCGCAAGGGTCCTCCTCGATAAATTCGTTCAAACGCAGATGCAACTTCAGTTGCTGCCTTATTGATAGTGGTTCTGCTTCTTTACATCTACTTGCAAAGTCAAGGACAGTCAACGCGTATTTGTATGTGCGCAATTGACGTCTACCAGTTTTAATAGTATAATGTGGTAAAAACAAAATATCTGCTTGATGAACCTCATTGGGAGTGCTGACATCAAAATGTGCATACTGAATTTTTTTAGGTGGCGGCAGATAAATTTGCCATATTGCCTGTCGCGCTAAACAAATCTTCAGCAACAGAATGTGCGACACCTGCCGCATCAGCAAGTTTACCAATCGCTGCTACCCCTCCAATATTCTCTTGGGCTATAATAAATCGAGTCCATTATTATAATAATAATCGGCCGACTAATTATCTGCATCTAGCATTAGTTTATCTTTCATCCCAGATTTTATAAACAAAAACAAACTAGCAAGCGATTCTCTGAGAGATTTAATTATTTTTTTTTTTTACAGATTTTACCGTGTGAATCAACTTCACGTCTGCAATATGTCGCTGTTGTAAATCTGGATTTTTATACGCGACATCATGAACGCGACACGCTTGATCAATCGCATTTATTGGATACTCACCAGGTCTTGGTTGATTTTTCTCGTCAAGTCGGGTTCCAGGACCACAATAATTATATCCAGGAAGATGCTTCTCGCCAGGATATTTAGTCCATGGAGCTCCTGGTAATTTTCCCAGTGAAGCAGCGATATCTCCACCTGTTTTCCTTGACTTGTCAAGGGAGATAAATTTGTATTTTTTGTACCACATTTCATACACTTGCCTGTAAGTGCACGCTTTTTATTCCTCGTCGTTATTGTTTTTAATCCACTAGTGGGGGTGGGTGCTCTGCATCGAGCACAATATAAATTCATATACTTATTATATTTGTACAACATGGATATCATTAATTTCTCAGCGACACGAAAGCAAGAGTGAATGACCGAACTCAAATTGCCGGCATGTCAGCATAACCTGGTTACTTCCGGTCCTTTGCAAATTATTGTTGGTGATATGTCAACGTTGCCGTAGATATTTTCCTTCTCTCTCTTTCTCTCTCTCTCTCTCTCTCTCTCTCTCTCTCTCTCTCTCTCTCTCTCTCTCTCTCTCTCTCTCTCTCTCTCTCTCTCGACCGTTCAGGTGGCCTAGTGGTTAGAGCGTCCGCCTCGGATGCGGGAGGTCTTGGGTTCGATCCCCGGACAAGTCATACCAAAGACTTTAAGAAATGGTGCTAACAGCTGCCTCGCTTGATGCTCAGCATTAAGAGGTTAGTGTTAGGACTGGTCGGCCTGGTGTCAGGATAATGTGGCTAGGTGGGACATGATGCTACATGTCTGCGGCATGATGCCCCAGTGCTAGACATCACTATAAACTGTCACGCTGCAGACATGGTAGCGATATGACTGACAAATTGTTAACGCTACGTTAAAATATCCAAATCACATCACATCACATCACATCTCTCTCTCTCTCTCTCTCTCTCTCTCTCTCTCTCTCTCTCTCTCTCTCTCTCTCTCTCTCTCTCTCTCTCTCTCTCTCTCTCCAACCTCTTCAGGTCCTCAACCCTAACTTGGTTGTAGTCTGCACTCCTACTCACTGTGTAGCACGTGTATAGAGCTATTTTCCATTTAAACAAATATAATACGTAACCTAGATATTTGTCAGGGTTTTTTTTTTTCTCCTTTTATCGAACAATATTCCCACTCTTATTATGTCAGATATCGTCTAATCGTAACACAACAGACAAGGCTAATATAGTCGGTTCGCAATCTAATACTGATACACAATTCTATCAACATGAAATTAATGCGCATCTAGCGGCTACTCGCATTCCTTACTGAACCATGTCGTAACTAGACCTACATTGACAGGGTTGGAAATGCCAAATACGTCACTAAGTTTGACCTCTTGATGGGATTCGGGGAAATTCCACTTATGGAGAGAGCAAAGAAAATTTCAGCATTCGTGACTCCAGATGGATCTGCCCAGTACATAGTCATGCCATTTAGGATGAAGGGTTCCCCCAGTTCTTTCCAACATTTGATGAATGTGATGACATCTGGTATAGGAAATTGTGACGATTATCTTCAACGACACCTGGAGAGATCACACGGAAACCATCAGGAAGTATTTCGAAAGGCTCAGTGAAGCAGATCTGACAATCAAATTGAGTAAAAGTGACTTTTTTCGTTTTCCTTTTTTTTTTTTTTTTTTATAGGAGAATGTAGAACATGGTCAAATAAAACCTATGGGAGTTGAGGTTAAAGCTATTTCTGAGTTCCCTGTACCTATCAGTAAGAAGAAACTGATGCGATTTCGGGGTGTGGTTGATTATTATCTGAAAGTTTGCTCTTATTGTTCCATGACTGCTGAACCCCTGATCAATTTAAGTATGAAGACTAAGTTTTCACTGGTCAGATAAATGTCAGGAGGTTTTTGATAAGTTGAAAGCCATACTCAAAAGTGCACCATTTCTGTCACCTCCAGATTTCACTTAATCATTCAAAATGTCTGTAGATGCAAGTAACGTAGTGGTTGGTGAAGTACTATTACAGGAAGACAGCCATTTGTGTGGATCATCCAGTGTGCTATTTTTCATGGAATTCAATAAGCATTAGAGAAATTATTCCACGATAGAGAAGGAGTGTTTGGTTTTGATGATGGACTTTAAATACTTCAAGGTGTATGTTATTGCACGTCCTTCTCCATCTATTTTCTTCAGCGATCACAACCCCTCACTTTCATTAATAAAATTTAAGAATCAAAGATTGTTATGATGGAGTTCGACGTTACAGTCATACAACACTGATGTCAGGCACATCAAGGGAAAAGAAAATTTCATTACAGACGCACTTTCACGTGCATGGAAGTACAGTAGTGCATTGTATTGTATACATGATTATATCATTTATATTCTTGCGCAATATTAATCAGATGTATGGTCGGCATTAGATGGAAGAAAGTTATATTGCATAAATCTTTCTTCTCTTTAAAGAGGAAGGTGTTATGGATATCTTTATCATCTATTAAATTTATAATATAATTTTTATTTGTCATTTGGGTTGTAATATTTATATTTTTAAATTCTTTAATTCAGTGGCTGGCTAGCACAATAGTAACGTACATATGCACTACGTTGTAGGAATCTCATTCTTAAACCCAGGCGATCGATAATGTGAAGTCAACAACTATTTGCGTCAAATACGCCACCCATTAATTTGAATGGAGGTCAGGTAAACATCGTGTGAAAATAGGAGTGCATTTACCCTGAAGAGATATCATTCACGTCCAAATTGTTGATTGGTTCAATAGTTTTTAAAGGTTATAACATGACTGTTTGAGATTTTTTAAAAATAATACGATTTCATTTGTTCGAGAATCTTTTAGGGAATCAGATTATGTTGATTTGGTACGTAAATAGAGACTATACAATGAGAATACACGCACAACATATTCTATTCTTCGTTCTATGCTAGTTCTGTAAGAGTTGTTGAGAGGAAATAGTACTTTATAATATTTGTTCGTTGGAGTTAGCAGAGTGGGAAATCTTTAATTTAAAAGGTCCGTACCTATTGGATCATGTGAATGTATTCAAGGACTTAAATATTTAAATAACTCTATTGGATTATATGAGACTTTCAATGATTTCATTAATATTGAACTTTCATGGGATTACTTTGAAGTAAAATCAGTTGGATTTATAACTAATTTTTCACTGGTGCTAGCATGGTAACACATAAACACATTAGCACCTTCATTTTAAATACCTTTGGACAGTTTGCGGATTAGTGTGAAATTGATAGTGCAATTTAGAATAATATTCTTGGAATCCATAGACTGCAAGTTATTTTTAATTTTTTCATATTGTTTGATTTTATATTTTGTTTAAATAAATTTATATTTTGGAAAATTGTATGCTTGTTGGGTTTATCTTGTTTTGTTACTCAAGTTAAAGCCCTACACATAATACTCTGTTGATACTGCCAATGACGGCAGGAAACAACATTTGGATGAACAAAAATCTCAGACGTGCCTACACCACCACTCGTAGTAACTTTATGGGGCATATTGGGGAAATATCAGCCAATGAAGTCTCCATATAATTAGCACGGCCAGATCTGAGACAGTGATGGCTGCAATGCAAAATCACTGACAATTCCAAGCACAAATAAGGAACCGTGTGGTAACTGATTTACAGATAATAAAAGTAAAGCACCCCTCCCACCCCACCCCCAACAAAAAACCCCAAAATAAATATATAAATACTCAAAACAATTTGTCACGTCACAATCTCAAAGAGGTAGTAGTATAGTAATGGAGGTTTTATTGGTTACTGGCATAGGTAGCTGACTTCTACCACCCATCACAGTTCTCTTGTTTGGATGGATATCGGTAAATTTCACATTCACTGATTATAATCGTGGGTTTTGCATGCACAAGTGATCTTTTTCAGTCATGGGGGTAAAAAGGTCATAACACATAAAATAAAACAAAAATAAAAAACGGGTTCAAACGGGTTACAAGAAACACCGAAATACACTCAAAAACCTAAATACAAGCATTTTATACCATAATATTCATGAAGATAATGTATTATGAATTGCATGTGTTTGAATAATGATAAAAGAACAAAATAAAATTGATTCTAGTGATTTTCATGGGAATTATTTAAATTTTTTCCATTTATAGCTCATTCGTGTGATGAAGTCACTCGGTCGTACTTGATTTAACAGCTTTTACCTCGTTTTGTATGTCTGTTACGTGTTTGTTTACTTTAAAACACATAATTATATGATATTTGTATCGAAAATATGTAAATAAACATTGTGGATTCTTACAATCATAATCTCACTCTTATATTTTAAGTTCTGACTGATTCGCGATTTTATCATACCTGTCCAATCTACTACAGTGAAGTACGACCGAGTGACGTGATTACATGGATTGCGCCAGCAATTTGTAAAAAGGAAATAATTTGTATCAAAATCGCTTACATCAAAGTTTGTTTTACTTATTATTATTAATAAAACAAATACAATCATAATATCGGGGTGTACACCAATATATACACCCAAAATATGTAAATAATTCTGTATTTCGGCGTGTATTTCGGTTTTTGAGCCTATTTTGGTGTTTTTAGAAACCGCTGAATAAACTAAAAAATCCAAAACATACAATTTGCTACTACTCTACATCATTTTTATTTAGAATTAAATAGATATCACAAGTGGTCTTTTGATGAAAAGTTCCACAGCGGTAACTTTATTTTCAAGACGGCCACCATGATAACCATAATGGATGTCCAATGGGTTGTTTTCACAGACGTCACGATTGTGTACGCAAATACCCAGAATGCAAAGTGCGCGTACCTTGCGCCGCCGTTTTGGGTCTCTAACAAACTTTTATCAACACGAGTTATCAACACGAGTTACCACAATATTCGAGATAAAAATCTGATTTAATTATTGATAAGGATGTTTACTTAATCGAAATGATACAAGGATTATGCTTGAAATTATGTGCCCCTAGAGCACGAAAATAATAATACAACTGTTAAGTTCCATGGTTTATATCAAAAGACAGAAAAGTGAAGTTGAATCGAGCATATTGCTATCAAATATAAACGCAGTTATTTTTTTTATATAAACAGACAATAATATTGTCTTTTTTAAAAAATATTTTGTATGATGTCCCTAAACTTGTCACCTTGAAAGAGTATTTCTGGACAATTGTCTTCGGGATACAGTAACACTTACGGAAATAAAAGGTCGTAGCATGTGTATTATGCCAGAACTTAATAAACAAATACTTTTCGCGAAAACATGTTCTTGTGCCAAAGACAGCTGACAAACCAATTTTAATAAGTACGGTCAAATATTGTATTTGTGCTGGAGATCATGGACGTAGCATGATATTGAATGTAAGCAATAACCGTTCAAAGAAGTTTAATCTTCAGTGTATTAAAACGAAACCTCTGCCTAAAGGAGCTTGTACCGAACGTCAAAAGCGATTATTCTTGAAATGCTTTTAGAAATATGAAATTATATATTAACGATTTTTTTTTTAACTTGAACTATAACTAAATGATTGATTTCAGCCCATGTAAACTGAAAATCATTACATGTTTTTACTTGTTTGTGTATCCATTTGTTTATGCGTCTGTTTTTTTATTTATCTATTTGCTTATGAAAGAATAACAAAGATGGTTGAAATGTCAATGTTTTACTTGAAGAGAAAGGGCAAAGTCAAGCATTTGCTCAGAATGTGATGTATTATTATATCCTTACGCACAAAATGAGACTTGCCTTCATAATTATGTGGGAAGAACAAAGTACCGGTTTGAGAATCAAAATGGCGGGTATGGAAGTACACACGTTTTGTGACGTCACGTGAAAACAACCGATTGGCGTAGTTTTCATTGGGGCTGAAATGAACACAATAAGAAGTCTTACTAGTGAAAACCACATGCTGATGTGACCTCTCACTTAGGAGGTGCAGCAATAACAATATTTTTCAAGATGGCTACATATACGTTAAGATACTGCATTTCAGATAGGCAACATTGTCATTTAGGACCAACTAGACATATAGTCAGCCCTTTGGTGAAAATCCCATGTGATATGACCATCTATCAAGGAAGAGTGGCGACAAAAAGATTTTCAAGATGGCAACCATTGCATAATGAAGGTCAAATTGAAACCATTGTTATTCAGAAACAAGTAGACATCATAAAAGTCTTTAGCTTAGACACCATGTTGATAGGACTAATCGCTCAGTAGAAGCAATGATAAGATTTTCAAGATGCCCACTGTGGCATCCTTATTGGACATTTGAATGGACCTAGCAAATATTTTTTTTTAATTATAGAAATTAAGCTCTTTCTGCACACTTTTGACGAAATTACTATGGTGATAAAAGCATTGGACTGGTGAGTATGTACAAAAACTATTTATGCTTATGTTTCAGATTGTGTATATATAAAAAATAATATTTAACATGTAACAACTGTTTTAAGTACTTGTTTAATAAGGAACAAGTTGATATTTAATATGCATCGATTTAAGATGGTAACTATGCCAATGAAGCATGTATTTTTGCGCCCGCTTTATTACCACCCCCATTTTTGGTGCATGCATCATTTTCTTCAGCTGACTTGGTTGGTTATAGCTCGGTTTGGTACATAACACTGTCTCGTTTTATGGATCCAAACCATCATGCTATAGTGGGGTTTGACTGTATTTTCATCCTGGACCAACTAGACCTTGGGGTGAATGTGTGTGTTAAGTTTTATTGCATTCTTTCAAGCAACTTAGGAGGAAGAATGATAACAATTGTGTCATAATGGATGGATGAAAGGGCCATCCCAAAAGCTCTTCTGGTCTTTGACGATTATACTGGTACCTGTATTCTTTCATATTCACATATAAATACATGCTTATACACAGATTAACACAAATTGTGATGTCTCATGTTTATTAAAGTGCACCTCTCTTCTGTGTAAACAATACTGAATGTAAATAGCACTGAAACCTGTTTCAAGGCCTGTTTGCTATATATCAATCAATCCACCAAATGCTGCAGTGCTCAGTTTGATTAGTTTTTCACTTTATCAGCTTATTAATGAATAGTTCATAATGTTTTAATAATGTTTTCTGAAAGAAAGAAAAAGTTTGAATAGTTCTGACTGACACTGGCTATATATCCCCATACACTTTCAATAATCATGGAAAAATTTTAAACTCAAATGTCTTAGATGTAATTTGCAATGGATAGGTTCCACACATCATTCTGAGGGTGTGCATATATATGTGATGTTTCTTTCAATTAAGCACAAGTATTCTGGACTCTGCAAGGACTCTCTGCACACATATTTTGTGAAACATTCATATTTTTATATGCATTTAGGAAAATAAATACCATCTGAGAAAAAAATAACAAAGGATATTTGTGTAAATCGAGATACATGTTTGTTAAAGATATTTTCTGTAATTTACTCCTAAGCATGCAATGTTTCCAATTGTAAGCAATATTTTGAAGAAAAAAAAAGACAAAATTTAAATGTAGATGCAAAAATCTGAAATAAATTGCTAATGGAAATAATGCAATTCTGATCATGCCAAAAATCGGTATTATTATCCATCTGAACAGTGCATCACTGGGGTGAAATTTTAAAAATGCAGAAAAATCTGCACATATAGTCAGTCTGTCTCCAATTTACACAATATAAGCTCAATACAACATATTTTACATCGCTCTATTTCATGTCTGTAACATGCAGAAATATAACAATTTTACATATGTTTCTTCTCATGACAACATTCTTTTTGGCTTACATGTATTTAAAAGAACATCTCTTTCCTTTACTGTGTCCAACTCAAAAAAGAGACCCAATTAGACCTGATATCACTCATCTGACATCCACCTAAAAGCCAAATCATTGGGGCAAATGGCAAAGAAATCTGTGTTAGTATGGTGCTTGCTGATAGTGTAATGTTTTTAAATTTTTAGTAATGGCAGCTATTTTTGATGACCAATCAGCATCACCTGTAAAAAAATTTAAAAGGTTTGCATGCCAAAATGTTTTGTGTCAAATGTGGCCCCATTCCTATGAGCAGTTTCTGAGAGAAAAAATTACATACAAATGTTGTTCTATTTTTAGTAACAGCAGTCTTAATTGAAGGCTGATTGGCATCATTTATTTTCAAATTTGAAATTTCATAATACAATGTTTTCCAATAAATTTGGCCTAATCCAATGCAGCAGTTTTTGAAGAAAAAAAAATCCTTTAGAGTTTATTTTCCATTCTTTCAAACACCAGCCAGATTGACAATATTTGTGCATACTTCAAATGCCTTTCTTTTCATCAAATTTGGTCCAATTTTATTGAGCAATTTTTGAGAAAAAGCCATTTCAAGTTTTTCTATTTGCTTTATTTATAGAACTATATTTTAAGGTATCATTTGCACAAACAAAACAGAATTTCACGCCTGGAATCTTTATCAAATTTAGTCTAATTCTGTTAAGAAGTTTTGAAAAGTAGTTCCAAGGTTTTGCTATTTTCAGTCATCTCAACTATTTGTGATTCAGACTGGCATCATCTGAATATTAAACATAAAAGGCCTTAATGTCAATATGCTTTATGTCAATGCTGGTCAAATTCAATTCGGGGGTGGGGTGGGAGGGTTTGAATCTTTTTCTGTTTGGCCATGGTGGCCATATCTGATGGTGGATTGCCATCAAATGTTTTAAAATACAAGGTCTTTATGCCAGGATGTTTTCTATCAAGCTTGGTTCAAATTCCATTTAGCAGTTTTTCGCAAGTCCTTTTAAGGTTCTCTGCTTTTAGTATTGGCAGCCATATCTGATGGCACATTAGCATCATTTGTATAAATCTGAAAGGCCTTTATGTAAGGATGCTTTCAAATTCTGTTCAGTGTTATTTTAGAAACAGTCCTCTAGAGGGTTTTCTATTTTTAGTAATACAAGTCATTATATCTGATGATGATTTGGAATAATTTGTACAAATCTGAAATCCTTTCAGGCATGGATTTTTGGGGGTCCTGAACAAACTTCCTGTTAAGGTGATCTCTGCTAAGTTTGGTTGAAACTGGACTTGCAATTTTGTAGCAAAAAATAGCAAATGATGAATGATGAACAATAACGATTGCTAAAAAAATTAACTCTACTACTAATGTTGTCACTGTTGACCAGCAAGAGTATCACAGATTGGTCCAAGTCACGATGATGTGAACTTTAAACACTGATGTTCACTCCAAATTTTTCTTACATCATCAGAATTTCTTAAGACAATACAAATGTTTATATATATATATATATATATATATATATATATATATATATATATATATATATATATATATATATATATATATTCAATCTACATTCAGACCTACTGATTAAGGTGAGGAAAACAACTAGAATCTTTAATAAAATGTCTTTTCCCATAATAATCACAGCAATATGTGTAATATTAGATGGAAAAGAAAAACAATTATTTCCATTTCTTGTTTTTACAGAATCCTGTGTTGAGCATGTTTCAAAGATAACTGAAACAGATATATTCGTTGTGATTACTTTTTTATGCGATACCAAATCTTCATTTTGGCATGTGTTTGATCAATTACACAGAGTGGTTTCTCAATATCATATGATACAAGTTTTTACATGCCTGAAATCTACTGTGAATTCACTTTTATTCATGGTGAGTAAATTTTTGTGGTTTTCATGGTTAATTCAGACCACAAATCTTAAGACCCCAAATTATTAAAATTAAATTTATTGATGCTGAGAAAAAATATGACCTATTTGCCCATCACAGGACCTTGAGAGAAAATACAATGAACTCTCCCATCACTGGGCCTTGTGAGAAAACTTCACCCACTCCTTCAACAAAGGCCATAACAAAGGCCCTTAAAAGGAAATGCGACCTACTTCCCCAACAAAGGCCCCTGAAAGAAAATACGACCCTCTTCCCAATCATAGGCCTTTGGGAGAAAAATATGACTCACTCTTCCATCACAGGCCCTTGAGAGAAAATATAACTCACTCCCCATTAGAGGCCTCTCAACAAATTTGATTAACGAAGAAAATGTCACTTCTTGAAGAAAACAAACCCACAAAAAATGTGTACCCATGAAAATAAATGAATTCTCAGTACTTGCTGCATAATAACTTGAGAACAATGTGATACCACATAAATTCATATTAAGCTAAATGTACCAAACATTATTATTTGAACTGGACAGCAAAATTGATATTGTCAAAACATAACATAATGTATATTCATTAGCACCAACACAAATAACCACATATTATAACAAGAGTCCCTCAAAGGGAGTGATGCTCTACTGGTTGAAAATAATTTCAAGGAAACCAAGATAAGGCTACTTCCTCTTTTTAACTGCAGAGTGTTGAAAGCAGTTGGCAGCCATAACAGATTTAAGATCAGCACCATTCTCACTGTGAACCAACCAGACATAAAAATTCTGGTAAAAATGCCATTTTATGATATTCTTTTAAGGATTTGTGATAAAAAGATTTTCAAAATAGCTATCACAGAGGCCATACTGGATGTCAGAATAGCACCATTTTCATTTAGGACCAAATAGACACCATAATTATTCTTTTCTTTAAAAAACCTGATTCAATCTGACCATCCGTCCAGGTGGAGTAGCAATAACAAGATTTATGCAATGGTCATCATGGTGGCCATAATGGATGTTGGATCAGAACCATCTTCATTTAGGACCAAATAGAAATTATAAAAAGTCTTTTAGTGTAAACGCCATGTTAATACTACCATCTTTTCAGAAGCAGTAGCAATAACAGGTGTTTCAAACTGACAGCTGTGGTGACAATACAGGATGAACAAGATGCACCAATTTCATTTAGGATCAATGAGACTTTGGGATGCAAGTGTCTGTAAAGTCTGGGGCAATCCTCCCAATAACTGAGGAGAAGCAGCAATAAAAAAAACTTGTGCTAATGGATGCTGGATACCGGATGCCAGACAAAAGGCCATTGCTTAAGTTCTTCTGATCTGTCACCATTAGTGCTAAAAGCCAAAACAAATAACAGCACATCAAAAATGTAACATTGAAATCATATTCAATTAATTCAAATCCAAACATACATTATCTAAAATACTAGTTGCTATTCACAAAAGAAAGTCCTGATACATTTCACTCACAGCAAAAACACAGAAAGGAAACACAAATAAAAAGAAAAACTAATTTCACTTCATCTGTATAGACTCTGACAAAATAAAAAATAAACAAACATAATGTAAACATAAACAGGAATTTTGTAAAAAATATTTGTTTTTTAAAACAATTAAGAAGTAAAATATCAAATATAATTAAACATCCTGTCAAATTTTTTGTATCCAAATGAGTTTGAAGAATCTCTGATCATACTGCAGATAGCATTACACTAATATGAAGTAGTGGCACATTAAAGTATTATACTTCAAATAATTAATCATAAATTCAAAGCACAACACTTTGTGAGTTTATATCCAACTTTTAAATTGTACATAACCAAAACTGTTGATTTCGTCTTTGCATGCCTTTATTGTTTAAGAATTATCAAACAAATGCTAGTATGCAGAGGTCACCAACTATAGAGTATCTCAGCATAACACAGTCCCGATATGACTTGGGTCCTGGATTCGACTGAATCAGATGGAATACCATATATATGTTTTTATGAGTCAGATCCCACTGGAAACAACAAAGACCCTGATCTGCCCTTGCATAATGTGCCAGCAGATTAGGGTCTATGTTGTTTGTTCTATTCATCACTCCTAACAAATTGCACAAACCCAGATCTCGGGGTGTAGTATTCGATGGCAGATCTGGGTCTATTTAGGTTGCAGCAGGATCCAATTTATAAGAGAATATATACGGTATATTTTTTCCAACATAATTTTACTCAAGTGTAAAGCAACCACACCAACATATTTTTCATGGCTCACCTCAAGAGTGTTATAGCGAGGAACCATTGTAGAGAGGCCCTAGTTGGCTGAGTGTTCTAAGGCACTTGTCTTTATACACCATTGACATCTTACCTCTGTCCACATGGGTTCAAGTCTCAGGCTTGGCCAACTTGGGCATGTGAGAAAGTTTCCCATGAATCAGTGGTTCTTAATTGGGTTTTCGTGGGTTCCTTCTCCACCAGATATCCAGGCTGCCATGAACATCATGGGCTGAAAAATGGTGTTAAACCCTCAACTGTTGAACAAAAATATACTGGAGATGAATGCAATTCATATTACTGATTTTATTTCATTTTTGTCAAAATGGATCTGAGCAGATAACAAACTGTATGTGGGAAAAATCACTGTGGCATATATCATTGAAGAGGGTTTTGCAATGAAATTGTATAGAAATTTGCAAATACAACAAACTGTGAGAGCAACCAGGCAATATTCTGTCACTCCTTTTGCATATCAGTATATGTGTGTATATATATATATATATATATATATATGAACTCGTTTTGCACCCAGGATCTAGAAGTTATGTGTATGGACTGTGACAATATCCCTATTTCAAATGACAGTCACCAATCAAATTACTGAAAAACTGATTCAAATGTGAATTGTGTGTAAAGAATGCTGGGTAAACAATGCATGGATGAGTCATTAAACCTTAAGCTGCCTTTAGATACCTAGGTAAGAATATCACCGAGATTATAAATTAAATACAAAAATTATAGAGTAAATAATGTGTCCATAGGACACATGTGCCAACAACTATGGCAATTTTGGATGAAAACTCTCAAATAACTAATGAAAAGACAAGGTTTACTGTGATCTAATTTGATTGTGACAGAGCATAATTCATAGAGATCAAATGCCTTTCCTAATATCAAAGCTCAAACACAAAAACATTGCATGAGAAATGAAAAACAAGAGAACACCATAAACAGCCAATCTCATGACCTTATCCAAACTAATGACCCTGACCTCTGAGCTAAGGACTCGACTATTGTATGCAAGGTGTGGACTTGGTTAAAGGTTCATCAAAATATCAGTAGGAGTTAAAGTGACATCTAGATAAAGAAAGAGAACACTGACTAACATTATCGCTTGTTGTGACCTTGAACTTCAAGTAGGGGTCATTACTGCATGTGTCCTGTGACCTTCACCAAAAGGCATGGATATGGTAAGGAATAGACTGTCTATACATTATATAAAAATGGTTAGAATTAAATAATAATATCTTTGTTGGTTCAAAAGTTACACTTTGGGGAACAATAAAAGTCAAAGAATTCATTTTGCCCTTGCTTGGATATTTACCTTTAGGCTAGTGGCATAACTATGATATGCAACACATCATCTGATGAAGATATCATGCTTTGGCAAACTTTCATGAAAATATCTTCGGTGGTTCAAAGAATTACCCTGAACAAAGATATAAGTTAAAGAATGAAATTTTCCCTTGCCATGACCTTGACCTTGAGGCAGGGGGCATGGCTAAGGTACATGAGACACTGTCTGGTCATGATATATATTTGGAGAAAGTTTATCAAAATATCCTGTGTTCAAAAGTTATACACAAAGGACAGGGATACAGTTTACAGAATTACATTTTTTGATGCTGTGAACTTGAGGAAGGGGCATGGCAATGTTATGCAGTCACTCTTTATATATGATATATAACTGACTTTACGGGGAGGGGAAAGACTTTGGCACATAACACACCGTCTCTTCACAAAATCTATTTGTCCTATGTTTCATGAAAATCTTTGCAACCATTACAAAGTTACGAATCAGACCAGGAAATGTTAACAACCAGGAAGATGGACAGATACACGGATGGACAATGCCATAGCATAATACACCAGTCTTAAGATGGGTGTATAATAATGTAAAAATTCCAATTTCCTTGGCATGATGTAGGCAATAATATGTTCAAAGTGCTGTTAAAACCAATAAAACAAAACAAGCGAATATTGCTAGAATATGAAAATAGGTCAAGCTGTCCTATTATTGACAAGAAGGTATTTTAATAAATACTCTACTGCATTGCTTATTTCATCAATTCTGAAATATGTACAACACCTTTATATTCTATTATTTTAACATTTAATCAGCACTATACAGTCATCCATCCATCCATCCATACAAACAAAGAAAATGCACAAGTTCACTTAAGTTAGTGACACTTTAATATCCAGGCAGTGATGCATCTCATCATCAATCAGAACCATGCATAGTTTCAAAAAAATGTTCATTTTGTAATCTGTCTCAAAGGTAAACGATACAAGTCTGTGAAATACTATTAGTTGATGACCTGTGTAGAGGTAATGTATACAAGTCTATGAAAAGATCTTACTTGGTAACTTGTCCCAGAAGAAACTGAGACACATCTATCAAGGTGCTATACTTCATTTATCCCAATTTCACAGCTCTAACACACACAATGCTATCAAAATCTGTTTAAATGTAAAAATGTCCCAACTGTGCACCTTTGTAAATTGTGCACAATGGGATCAAAAACAGCTGGCTGCATAAGCAAGTTATTTCTGGAAAATTAAGAAAATGATGGAGATCAACAGTGAGAAGACAGAGAGGTCAGGATGGGGTTAAATGGTTGAATACTTATTTAATAATCATACTGGGAATAATTGTCAGTATTAGCTTTTTTTAATTAAGTTATTCAGTTTGCTTCCTAATTACCTTCATTTTCAGGATAACCAATCTCTGAAAGTAACAGTAATCCAAGAGATTTCAATAAACATTATATGTGTACTGGCAAAAAGTTTGTATTACATGACTATTTCAAGTGAAGTCGAGTGTTATTTTTTTATTCAGAACAGAAATAGATTATTTTTTTAAAACAGATAGACACTCATTTAGAGAAACAACAATGAAGAAACTTTTGATTTTGATTTGTTATTGTTCCATTGGCAGAATATTGATGCTATGATTTCACTGCAAGTAATGCAGAATTTGTTCCATTGGCAGAATATTGATGCTATGATTTCACTGCAAGTAATGCAGAATTTCTGCCCATCCTTGAATAAACACCTGATTGTCAACACGGAAATGTTAAGTTCACTACAAACTTTAGATACTGCTTCTCCATAGTGAAACCTATTATGAAATGAAACTTTAATGCATCAGAGATGCCTTACACTTGGTTCCCTTGCTATCCTTGATCACATTTGCATATCATTAGGATAAACCAGTGATTAATGTTACCTACATAAATGATGTTACATACAAAATATTTAAAATAGTGTTTGACTGGTGAATTGAAATGAGTTGACTTAACAGACAAGCATGACCACTAGGTCTTCATCTGGTAGGATTTCTCTTGCCTTGTAACTTTTTCTTCTACTCCCTTTACTTAATTTGACAAAAGAGACATAATTAATATAATACAAAGCCAGTCTATTTTCAGCTGACTGTAATAATGCAACAAAAACTTCTGCAAGTCGTAGATGAAAACACAGTTGACATTTAAGTAGGTTATTGCTTATTCACTTTACAAACTTATTTAACTGGTATTTATTTCTTAAAGAGATTCCAAATTTATGCATACTAAGTGCCACTTCTGATGACATATCATGGCTTCATTTAGCATACTTCATTGCCATTTTATTCATGTTCAGTACTTTGGCACCATTCTGAGGATATTTTCCATAGCAAGAAATGGAATCCATCTACCCCAGCATTATAAGTGGGTTTGTGAGTTTGTCTGGGCAGACTAAAACAAGGAAGCAGTTTTCAAAATGGAATTTTTTCACTCACTGGTCAAGATAAGGTTTAGGTTACAGTGATCTAGTCCTGGTGCTTAAATTAAGTTCCTGCATGTGTAATGAATAGAAACAGAAATATGAAGCTTAACAAAAAGTCTTACCTAAGCTTGATAGGTAAACACATACCCATGTAAAGACATAGAAAACGTCCTCAGCAGTGCATGCATGTGACAAACTTTGGGGGTATAAAATCCTGAGGGTTTATGACTCGGTGGAAAAGCAACAGAGTAGTTAAGTAATCTTTGCTGCAAAGACAAGTTATATTAATAATGGCTAGCACTTATATGGTAATCAAACAATAATCATTCTGAACTTGTTTGAGCAATTTACTACATTTAGTCTTTCATAATCAACCAACACTAGTGACAAGCAATCAAAATTTTCTGGAATGCATTCCTCTGAAAATCTGCTTGTAAAAATATGTATAAAATGCCCAGGCACTATCTATCAAGATTATATATATATATTGGATCACATGGTTGCCTATTTTAAAAGCAAAACTGGCAGTTGTACACAACTGACTAACGTATGCCGGTTCACCTTAAAAATGGATATTGGGACAAATATTATGCACTGAATATCATTATTATTATTATTGATATTATTATTATTATTACACTGTCAAGATTGTTTTATGTGCACTGTACAACAAAATCATAATTACGGGTATATGTTGTTCCCTCTTAAATTTATGTTCCACACAAGAATGCTGTATCCTGCTCACTTTAATCCATCCTAGAAATGAATTCATCGCAGACTTCAAAATATACACTGACCTTGGTTTGTTCATATTATGAAAACAATATCTGGATTAGTCAGATGCTCAACTTGCCAGAATCATAAGACAGTGGGTTTATGTGAGAAGCTTGTGATGAACAGAAAATTAAGAACAATCCGTATATGGCTGTTCCTTTTGACCCATACAACGAAACTTCACCTGCTTTCACAGACAGATTTTGAATACTGAATGACCCCTGACCCTAATGAAAATGGATGTAACTCATATCTCTTCTCAAAGATGAACATTATTTTCTTCACAGTCAACTTTAGTTCATGGGCAAATAGATGGAGATATCTAACTATACTTGTCACACTGGCAAAAGGATGGCTTCCATTTCTGCTGCAATATCACAACTACTTTTCCCACCATCCAGCAAACAAACTGCTTCAACTCTCTAATGATAAAAATGGCCTCAATTTCGATAGTTACATACTGACATTGCTGAGTTAAACTGTCAACAAGACTGGAGTTACGAGTACAAGTGAGAAAAGAAATGGTTGCACATCAATTCAAAGAATGTTCCTTACCTAAACAATACCTTTCTTCATGATGCCAAAATTCAGTCTGCATAGGCTGAACGGTCAATGTAGATACACTGAAGTGACCGACTAAGGCATGGAGAAACCAACTGCTTGGTTTGGAAATACCTGGCTCATGGCTCCAGAAGGCAGGTGACCATTATATACAAGATGCTTATGGTAATATGGTAAAACACTGACAGGCATCAACACACTATACACAAGTTAGTACCATACAACTTGATACACATCTACACGTCAGACACAGGTGAATACCATACAACTTGACACACATCTACATGTCAGACACAGGTGAATACCACACAACTTGACACACATCTACATGTCAGACACAGGTGAATACCATACAACTTGACACACATCTACACATTAGACACAAGTGAATACATGTACCATAAAAGCTGACATGCATCAACATGGTACACACTGGCTAATATGGAAAAGCCTGACAAATATAAAAACATTATACACTGGTTAATATGATAAAACCTGGCATATCAATGCGTACATGAAACATTAAATATTGGCAACAAAAGTAAGAAAATAATTGAATATCTCTGACAAATACACAGCTTATCACATATATTGAGTATGTTTTAACTGACAGATAGTAGGTGTGTCAGTCTAGAAATATACCGTTTAAATTTGTTAGACTTTGGCTTCTTTCTGTCAAAATCCATCAACAAGTTCAATACTGGCAAGGTAGCATACAATATAATGAAGCAGATATCTAATACATATTCTACACAAAATGTGAAATTGTCTCCTTTTAAATCATTGAAAATGTCACTGTTCTACCTGTCTGTGATCAGCATTTGCTTTCTCAAGGAGAGGAAAGGCAATAGTAGAATAATGTACATGAGTTAATCCAAACTATCAGATTATCCAAACCAAAGGTATGAAATATATCCTTGAATCTGTAGATTTGATATTTATCCAAATACTTTTCACATCACCTGAGTCTGTGATGTTTGCAGTTGGACTCAACTTAGAAGTAAGTATATATGGTAGAGATAAATGCTGTTCTAGTGCATATTAATTTCATACTGCCTTATTGCTTGAACTTTTGTAATCAGTCTTATTTAAATCGGGTAAAATACCTTAACTGTCTTGGCTTGTATATTCTCTTACCATGTATACTTGTTTAAAAGTCATGTCAAACTGCAAATAACAAAGATCTTGATCTGCTGTAGCATAATGCACCTGCAGATTAGAGTCTATGCTTCTTGTTCCACTGATTACTCCTAAGAAACTGCACAGACCAGGTCTGCCGGCAGATCTGGACCTGTGCAGTTTGCAGTTGGACTTGTCTTATAAGCAAGTATATATGGTATGTTTGGTTCAGAATGTTGATAGCATCATCTTTGTTGATTCTGGCTCTTGGAAGCACTGCCTATATACACTGTATTGTATTTGCAATTAACTGAATACAAAAACAAGTCATCAACCTTGTGATTTAATTACTCATTTTTATATCTGGTAAAATATCTCAGCTGTCTTGGCACATATGTTCTGTTTTGTCTCACTTTAAGAAAAGCATTCACATCATCAGCTGATTTTGGTTGCCTGAAGGCAGGTTTCTCCTGGTACAGCTCCGACACTGTCTCCTCTATTGACTGTACTACTGGTGGTACATAATGAAAGTCTGTCTGCCGATAACGGCGAATTTTCAACTGTGGAAGGCTCTGGCGTTGAACTCTTTGATCTGCCTTCAGGTTACTCTCACAATATTCAATGAAATCTTCCATCATCTTCAGCTTGCTAGTGCCATCAAAGAATTTTCTTTTGGCAATCTCTTGACAAGCATCCAGAAAACCACGGAAACAAAGCCCTGTATCAAAAGAAACCACGAAAATTAAGTACCTCTTGTGAATATATCATTTTTTTCAATTAACTGTTTCAAAATAAAAAGAAGAAATACAATTCATGAATTTTAGAATTTATCAGAAAGAAACAGTATGTATATTTTGCTGACCTTCTGAGGTACAACAAAATAATAACAGTCAAGATCAATTAATGACTATGCCGACTTAATGAAACCACATGTATGGACCAATCCCTAACTTTTACAGATATATTTCTTCATAAAGCGTACACAATTCAAATGTTATTTTGAAATTCACATAAAAACTGTTGCATCCTGAGTGAGTCCAGAATAGAATAGGAATATGTGTGATGTTTATGTGATATTTATATGGCGTCTTTTTCACTGTGTAGGAGAGAGATCCTGTCAAAACTAATAGAAATGGGAAAAAAGGATTCAGGTTATGCATCTGCATCCTATTTTTATCTCTCACCCATTTATTCTACAAATTGGTAATTCTGTGTTTGTGTACAACTGCATATGCACATGTTCTGCATATACCATATGTACTCACTTATACCTCAAGTCAAACTGCAAAAAACAAAGATCGTGATCTGCCATAGGCTAATGCACCTGCAGATCAGGGTCCATGTTGCTGGTTCCACTGATTAATTCTAATAAACTGCACAGACCCAGATCTGCCGGTGTCTAATGTACCGGCAGATCTAAGTCTGTGCAGTATAGACAGTACTCGCTTATAATTCAAGTCCAACTGCAAACAATACTACCCTGATCTGTCATTCATACTGCATGGGTAGGATAGGGTCTACATTTTTTTGCTCTACTGATTACTCCTAACAAACTGCAAGACATCGATCTGCCTATGTAACATGTGACATCAGATCAAGGTGTGAGCAGTATGCAGATTGAATCAAATTATAAGTCAGTATATATGGTTTGTGTTTATATCTCTCCTTCAATAACTCACACACAATGGGGTCCAAAAATAGACTTCACTTTAAGTGTGGGCAGGAGATGGACCCCCCACAAATAAATTAAAGAGATGTAATCCTGCTGGACAATCAAGAAAACTGGGAGAGGGAGGGGATGGGTATTAGATCTGGTCGTTGGCTGAATACTCATTGCAAATAATTGTCAACAAAGAGCTTTTTCTAATGAAGTTGTTCATTTTTTTGTAAAAATTACCATTGTTTTCAAGATACCCAATCTATGAACAATCATAAACAACATTACTCAAACTGGTTTCAACAACCATCATATCTACATGAAAACGTTGTGTATTACATCACTGCTTTTTGTTTTTTTTATTCACAACAGAACAAGATTCCTTTTTTCAAAAACTACTAACATTTATTTTCTGAAATGAACATCAACTCAAGATTCAATTTTTGTATTGTTCTATTAGTCAAATATTTATACCGTGATTTCATTGCAACTAATAGTTACTTCTCATCCTTGAGAAAATCTCTGAGTGCCAACTCAGGAATTTTAAGTTCACAACAAACTCTGGAACTCACTTCTCCATAATGAACCATATGTGTGAAACAAATATTTTTATTCACCAAGTACTCATTTTGGTTGGTTACCTTGCTATCTTTGATCACCACTGTGACCGAGTAGTGTTATGACTCTATGATCTCAGTCTATGTAACAGATAACCAACAAGTTTAGTATGATCAACACATAATTTATTTCCCTTGAATTCAATGGGAAAATTAAAAAGACAGTATTGTGAATTAAATCCCAAATAATCCTAACTGTCCTATCACAAGTCCAAAAGTATAGAATGTTCCAAATAAATTCCAATAATCATGGAGGTGCTGATATACCAATAATCCTGATCTATCATAATGATATAATCCAGAATGTCTATGAATGAATTCACAATAATCCCCAAGTAGTGTTCTAGTCCAAAACATCTATGAGCACTTTGTAATTCCAATAAATAATTTAAATAAATGATTGCTCTCAAATTATATCTGAACACAATAGTAAATTCCACAGGCTAAACTCAAAACAAGAATGAATAAATGTATACGTCATCCTATGTATGTACTAACTTCACTTCACCCAAGGCACAACAAAATGCCCAGGAGTTAGATCATTTTAAACGGAAAGTTCCAGAAAATTGTAATCAAATTCACTTTCAGAAGAATCTACGTTCTTGTTTGTTGTCAGGGCATGAGTTATTGAGGCAGTGAATAATACTGAGTGGTCACTCACTATAAAACATCTCAGTATAGTGCTGTCCCTGCACATAACATAGTTATGTTCATGAATGTTTCAATTTAGTGATGCATGCAGTTTGTTATTCATTATACCTCAATATCAGATGACCACACTTAAACTGGGGTACACTTTTATGACTTTCCTTAACAGAGTTATAGTGGTTGACTTTTGCATATCCCTTTGTAATATATATATATACTCACTCGTAAGTCCAGCACCAAAATGCATAGACCCAGATCCACTGTTACATAATGCACCAGCACATCTGGGTCTCTGCAGTTTATTATGAGCAATCAGTAGAACCAACAACACAGACCATGATCTGCTGGAGCATGATGTGATGGCAGATTAGGGTATATGTTGTTTGCAGTTGGACTGGACTTTTAAGTAAGTATGTGCAGTATATATTGTCCTCACCGGATGGTCATTATGTCATAATGCTGAATGGTTCTTGTAGCACATTTTTCAAATAATGTAAACTATTATTATTATTATTATTATTATTATTATTATTATTATTATTATTACCTGTTGTTCTCTCAGGATTGACATGTTCCCATTTCCGCTGCATGTCGATGTACAGGATATCTATTGAGGCATTAGTTACACCCTTCTTATTTAGGTGGCACTTCCTGTGAGCAAAAACCAGTAAGATGAATGTAAAGCCAGCCTTGGCAGAAGCTGAACATAGAAATGACTTAAGCATCCATGTGCATGTCTGCCCACACCCTAGATTATCTTCAATGATAAACTGATTACTTTGTTTTTTATTTGATCTCATCTTCTTCAGATTGGGAATATAGCTTCAGTATGTACCTATTTTTATGTACGTGAATAAATGCCTTCATTAATGAAGAGGTCTGATGTGGGCTTGACATGCAGGCCATGAACAGCTTTTTGTATTTTAAATATGTGTACCCTTCCTTTTTAACAAATAAAATTGTAATGAAAGTATGGGATCACTTGAGCCAACAATTATTTTTTAGAATGTTTCTTCAGAAAACGATACTACAGCCAAAAGAATATATAAATTCAACAACTTTCTTGCATAGTTATATGATTTAATCTAAACATAATTCTGTGTTAATAGTCTGGAAAATAAATTTTTCCAAGCAAAATTCTAAATATAACTGAGAAAGTGTTATGATGCTTAAAAGGGTCATCATGCCTAGCTTCCAAGCAGACAGCTAAACGAATGTGTTGCTTCTCAATAAGTTACAGTATATACTCGTGTACAAGTCAGATCCTACTGCACACTGCAGAGACTCAGATCTGCTGTCACATAATGCATCGGCAGATCAAATCAATGCAATTTGTTGCAAGTAATCAGTAGAAAGAACAACACAGACCCTGATTTGCTGGTGCACTATGCAATGGTAGAGCAAGGACTGTGTTGTTTGTCATTGGACCTGAAGTATAATCAAGTACTGGTATATCAGGAGCAAACAGTAGAAAAAGCAACATACACCTTGATCTGCTTGCACATTATGTGACAGCAGATCAGGGTCTATGTTGCCTGTCATTGGACCCAACGTTTCAGCAAGTATATGTTACCCATGCAAGTAACAATAATTACCGTGAAAATGTCCTGAATCCAGTTGGACCAAGCCGATGTGTAGACCTGACTCCTAAGCAGGTAATGAAAATGTCAGCTACTCTCTCAAAAAGTCTAAGTCTTTCAAATTCTTCATCATAAGGATCTGGGTACAGTTCTTTCAAACATGATTTCCTCATGTGGTTATCATCATCCTCATTTCCTTCATCATCATTTGAACTTTTGCTACTATCATCATCTGTTTCATCTTTATCTTCATCTACATTTTCATCATCTCTTTCCTTCATATCCTCATCTTGATCCTTTATATCCATTTCTTCTTCTTTGGGTTCCTCTGCAATTTTCTTGATACGATTTCCACCTTTTACTTCATCTGGTTGATCTTCTTTTTCTGCCTTAGTATCAGACCTAATTGTAAGCTGACTAAAAGTGTCCAGTCTGTCCAGTTTTTTGTCCTCATTTGACTCATCAGCCCGAATTATGACAATGCTGCTGCGAGGGTGAATCGTTGGAACATGAATCATTCCATCACGTCTGAGATATCCCAAATAACGATCCTGCTTCTCAGACTTTCTTTCTTTCACATCCATTTTCTTCCTCGTTGTCAGCAATTTTCTTACCTTCTCTCGTTTATCTCTTTCCTTCCTCCTTCTCCTGAAATAAAAAATACATTACCTGACACATGAAACAAAAACTACCATGGATAGATCTAGGCTACATAATATTAAGTGGAACATGTTTGATGAAATCAACTGCTGCAGTGCTTCATTTTAACAAATGATTTAGGGTACATAACAACTGTATATTTTTTGTTCTTTCATGGACTATGCCACATAGTTAAGTGATTGGTGAATCAAAAATTTACCTTAGCACAGACCTAGTGTGGACATGTCAGATATTTGCTTAAATTTATCAAAACAAACACAGTCTGCCAACTCTCTAATTTACAGAAATAATGCTTCAATATTTTAATTTTACATTTTTTATTTCCATTGAGCAACACTAAGCCATGCTTCCAACAATTTTTTTTTTCATCACTACCATTCAGAGCTCATATAATTCTTGTGTGACATCATCCTTGCCTAGAAATAAAGGCTAAATAACAAAGCATAATTAACTGGTATTTAATGGCACATCAACACATGGAAGGTTATACAGTGCCTAGATAATGGGAATAAGTTGCTTTGCTCAGTGAGTCACCATAGAGGCCAACCCTACTTGGTCTAAAAAAGATTCAAACTGCATAATTTGGGTCATATATCTGGCATGTTGACCACTAGCCACTACAGCTCCCTAAAGATGCTTTCTAATAAGATTCACAGTAGAATGGGACAAATATATGAGGCAAAAGACCCTTGAAGGGACTGATGCTCTGCTGGCCAAAAAGAATTTCCAGGAATCCAAGATTAGATTGTGCCTTCTCTTTAACTGCTCTGTACTGAAACCATCTTTGATAATTTTATGAAACTACAGCATACCAAAATTTTGATAAATATTTTTTTTTACATGTTGGAGTTAACATGTTCACAAGTGCAAAACATCTTTGTTATGGCCATTGATGTCGAACATATATGGTATCATAGATAAAAATCATTCAACTTTTTCAGAACATTACGAAATATATCCAAGTGCCAAGTTTGGCAAAATCTAAAATTAATCTTTTATCAAAACAAAACAAAATTAATTAAGGTATTCATCAGATATATTTGCAAAGTGGACCTGATTATTGGACTGTAATCAATGATCACATATCTCACAGCTACTTTTATTAGTCTTTTGCAAACACTGTAAACATAATCATGCAAAAAATAGATCCAGACTAAAGTGATCTTTGTCCCTTTTCTAAATCAAGATTTCTTTACAATCTTTTATCTTTACATCAGAACTTTTAATTATTTTAAAACTGAAATTTTAACTTTAAAGTGGCTCCATACTGCCATGATTGTGCTGACATACTGTGACACTACCTACCATATATACTTGTTTATAAGTCAAGTCAAACTGCAAACAGCAAAGATCCTAGCATAATGTGCCTGCATATCAGGGTCTATGTTGTTTGCTGTACTGATTACCGTAATCCTAACAAAATGCACAGACCCAATTATGCACCAGCAGATCTGGGTCTGTGCAGTTTGCAGTTGGACTCATCTTTTAAGTAAGTATGGTACTAACCATCCTGCCTACTGTGACAGACCATACAAGACACAAAACAACTAAAAAACACCTATTCTTTTCTATGATATGAATGTTGAAATAATATAATGATTAGATTCAAGCCAAAGTTAATGTTGTTTTTGCTTTATTATTATTTTTAAAAGAAACTGTTCTTAAAATGTAACAGATACTATTATGATTAGTGGCCATGGAAGCCATTATTTATAGGGTGAAAGGCATAGGTTTTGAGTAACCTTGGAGTGACAGCCATCAGTACAAGTTCTACAATGTAGGGGTGAGTGGAAAAAATTTTTTATAATAGTTTCTATTATTGTGCTCAGAAGCCAATAAAAGTAAAAATTAAAAACCTGAGTCAAGACCTTAGACTTTAAAATCTGTCTGAGTGCTGACTATCAACCTGTTCAGTGGAATGCAACTAAATAAAAAGCTTGGTCAAAATTCACTTGTTCATAAGCTCAGTAAAGAACAAAAATGCAAGTAATCACCTCTGACTTGACTCCAAGATCAATAAGGTCTTGCCTTCATAAAGTGCAGAAAGAGTCAGATTTACATCATTTTCATTAAAAATACAAATTAAATATTGCAAAAAGTGTTTTCGTGAAAAGCCTATGACAATGTCATCACTCATGCAAGAGGACAAAGATGAGATTTGACATGGCCACCATAGTAGCCATATTGCACGTCCAAGGGGAGCCATGTTCATTTAGAAGGACTATACATACATTTTGAGAAGATTTTTTTTACCTAAAACCCATGTAAATAGGACCATGAATTAAGCATCAATAGCATGATTTCCAAGATGGCAACCATGGTAGACATACTGGATGGTAGATTGTCACCATTTTTATGCAAGACAAACTAGACACCATAAGAAGTCTTTAAGCAAAACTTCAATATCCATAGGACCATTCACTCAGGATGAGAAGCAATATCAACACTGATGTCATGGTGGCCACATTGAACACATGATCAGTACTGTTTTTATTTAGGATAAACTAGACATCATAAGACGTTTTTTGGTGAAAACCCCATGCTGATATGACTTTCCATTCAGGAGAATAGCAATAACAAGATTTTCAATATGACTGCTGTGATAACCTTACTGGATGTCAGATTGGCACAATTTTCATTTAGGACCAACTAGACATCATTGGAAGTCTTGGTAAAAAACCCATGTCAATACTGACTTTCCAAATTCCAGGTGGAGTAACAATAATAAGATTTTCAAGAAGACTGCTGTGGCAGCCTTACTGGATGTCACATCAGCACAGTTCTGATTTAGGACCAACATCATAAGAAGTCTTTTAGTGATAACTTTGTCTCAGCATATTTAATCATCCATTTAGGAAGAGCAGTGAAAACAAGATTTTCAAGATGGCCACTGTGAGGGTCATACTAGATGTCTAAGTGAGATTTTCAAGATGGCCACTGTGGGGGTCATACTAGATGTCTAAGTGGGATTTTCAAGATGGCCACTGTGGGGGTCATACTAGATGTCTAAGTGGGATTTTCAAGATGGCCACTGT
This sequence comes from Megalonaias nervosa, assembly GCA_016617855.1. NCBI lineage: Eukaryota > Metazoa > Mollusca > Bivalvia > Unionida > Unionidae > Megalonaias > Megalonaias nervosa. Next base: position 42,362 of record JAECUM010030937.1, read on the forward strand.
GGGGGTCATACTAGATGTCTGAGTGGTATCATTTTCATTTAGGACCAGCTAAACCATGAATTTGTGAGTAAAGTTTCAATGCAATCTTTGAAGCAGTTTAGGAGTAGTGATAATAAACTTGTGCTCATGGACAGACAGATGGCGGACACCTAACCATTACAAAAGATCTTTTGACTGATGACCAATAGAACTAAAGAGGGTCAAGTTAAACCTAAATTTTAAAAAGAAATGGCTTCTCCTTTTGGACAGAATAGGGGTGTGTGACCCAAAGTTGTCAAGATGTCAAATTGTAAAGCAAGACAGTTTTTTATTATTAGGGTACAGGCTTGAAGCAATTTATTGGCTGGATGGTGGGACAAGTAGTTGTGTTATCACAGCAGAAATGGAAATCTTTTGTGCCACTGTGAGAAGTATAGTTCCATATATTCATCTATCTGTCTTTAAAAGCATGAACAGCTGTTTTCAAACCAAGCTTATACAAGTTGGCTGATGAAAGAGTCAGTCCTCAGTTTTACAGTCATATGTAAGCTGTCAAACAGTTGTGAAAGTATTGTATTGTCATGGTGCACAAAACTCATTAAGTCAGTGATGACTTAATTTATACATATAGAATTGGTTAAAGTGAGCATGATAGATCATGTGTGGAATGTACCTCTTGGTTGAAAACAACATATCCACATATTTTATGATTACTGAATACTGCATTAAAAAATCTTGATAATGTAATAATAATTATAATGATAATTATAATAATAATAATTAATAATAATAATTATAATGATATTCAGTGCATATATTTGTTCAAAACAATAATTTTAAAAGGTGAAGCTGTGGACTGAGGTCACCTGTGCACAACGGACACTTAGCCTATTCCCATGGGTGGCTGCCAATGTGTGTGTGTGAGTGTGTGTGTACATGTGTGTGTGTGCACTTTGGATTATTTTATATCAACTGTATCCTCTATGTCTCATCATGCATATCTGCATTTAACATTGGTTTTAAGCAACAGTTTATCTTTGAGAGAGAATTTTGTGTTGTGTGTACATTATAACACATTTTGTAAGTGTATGACTGCATTTTATTCATATGCAGTGTATCATACTTGAAATTATGTTTGGATGGAGAGATATATGTAGCATATTCACCCTTGAAAGTGTGAATAAGTGACGGTAATCATATTCTACATATGCTACTTCACAAATAGATGTCTTCCATGTCACCTAGGGTAAATAAAGTTTCATAACAAAATGTACAAGCTGTTCAAGGCTGGATGGTTAATCAAATCCATGAACAAGGCTACAGACTCAGTCTGAGAGTGTAAGTGAGTGTTTGGGTTATTTGGTAATGTTTAAGCAGGTGTTTGTGTTTTTTGGTATTGTTTAAGAGAGTGTTCATGTTATTTGGTAATGTTTTTCATGCAATTTATAGAAATTCTCCTGGTACTTGTATGTCAATTCTTCAGCAACTCTCAGTGTTCAAGCCAAGTGAGTTCAGACAGCAAGATTTCACTATGTTTGTAACATTTTCCAAACAGTATCTTTGGATCTACACAACCAGAATGTAATTAACAGTTACATAGCTTGCCTATAGGAAGCTTTTAACATCTCCAGCAGCCACTGTCAACTTAATTATCAGGCAGAAAATAAATTCAAGCTAATTTTTGACCTATGAAATGTTAACCCCTGTGACAGGGCATAAATGAATAAAAAAAACCTTCTTTTCTACAATATCAAAGAAGAACTTACAATGAACTACAATCAGTTGATAAAATTCTGATTTTTTTTCTCTTTTAAATTCCAAATCATTGTTCACAAAATTTTCCTCAGAAGATATTATCTTTTTCTGCCCCTGGGAGAAAGTCACACTTTGAGCGATCATGGTGGGACAGTCAGTATGGCCACAATTAAAAGAACAGTTCAAGTATCAATAACTAGCAACTACAGCTGAGGTCTCACATTAAATACACATAATCT
>JAECUM010030938.1:0-24610 GCA_016617855.1 Megalonaias nervosa
AAGTCGCTAAAAACATCCATGCCAAGATGCGAATGAAGACAGGAAGAAAGGGTAAATATGTACTGCTTTTGACGAATATTCGAGCCGTCGGTGTAAATAGATTTTTAGTACCATCTACCGTTGTTATTTTTTATTACTACGTAATACTTCGGGTTCCCTCGGGTGTTAACACCTTTTGCTGCTTGGTATTCAGGGGTGAACATGGTATCGGCCCAATTATTGACTCGTGGGCATGCTCATTTTTTTTCCACTTTTTGTGATACCTATGTTGATTCAGTTTTTATCCATCTGATGAAAAAGCCTTGAACATCATACCTTTTCCAGTCATCTAAATCGGGGCACATACTGGATCAACATGCCAAACAATATATTATACCGATCACATTTGCATATGAAATTATCTACCTTGCTTACAAAGTGATGAGTATTTGGTGTTCTTAAAATCTAAGTCAAGGGATCAGTCAAAAAGTCACCGGGGGCATTCATAATTGAAAAAGTCAACAAAGGTCGCGCATGAGTATGTCGCCATTTGGAGACATGATGGCTAATTGACCACTTTTTCTTCTTTTGTATATCTTTCAATAGATACCTCGTATGAATTAGATTTTTTGTACACATCTTGTCGTCTGTATAAATGACTTTCAAAAAAAGATTTTTTTCCGAAAAGGTTTAAAACTTCAAAGTAAAGGTTTGACCAAAAGATTTGTTTTAAAATTCTGCCCACGAATAGGACATTGTGCATGCAATATAATTACTAAATGTGTGTGTGTGTTTGTGTTTTTGTGTGTGTGTGTGTGTGTGTGTGTGTGTGTGTTTTGGATTTTTAACGTAGCTTTAAAAAAATTCCGTCATATCGCTAAGATATCTGCAGCGTGGGTATGTGAGGAAGCTTGCCGTGAGTCCATTGTTCTTTCCAGTGTTTTTCGTGTTTCTTCATCCATCAGCTATACCGGCTGCCAAGTATTGCATGTCATGAGCTGACAAATGGCGTTAAACCCACGACAACAATTTTTACCGCAAAGAATTGGTGTTGATTTTGTTACTTATGTCAAGGTAAGAAAACACTTAATTTGTACCAATCATTTACGTAGATACTAGCTTCCAAAAAGTGATGACCCTAAGGAATGAAATCTACATATGGCCTGATATAGAGCAAAGAAATTAACATCTACAAATTATCTACCAACGTTCAGCACATTCACATAACGCCCGCTTTCAATTTATTTGATTTAGAGCGCAAAAATGGTTTACAAATGATTCTGCTGGAAGTGGCAAAAAGAAAGCATTTCTTTTTTATGCATAGCACACACATTATGCATCCGCGATATACCTGGAAATGCAATCAAAACACGAAGAGAGCTTAGAGTGCCGCGAAGTGTGATACTTATCTAACAGAAATGGCAGATGGACTGTGCCACTGTTTGCCTAGTATCAATGGCAAATATCATAACCAGATCTGTTAATCATTCAGCTATCAATGACGAAAGTGATTAGTGATGGCAGCCGTCTTAACACTTTTGTGCCACAGAATTATCTGCTTTTCTCACTTTAGCTTATCAAGGTAGACAGTAAACGTTTTGTCTTGTTATCATACCGCAGAGTTCTTAATTTCTTGCTTCATGACATTTTCACAGTTTTAAGGTAAGTTACAATATAATTGAGCCATGGAAAATAGCATTTTGCACCAGAAAATATAACGTTATTACATCTTTACGGTATTTTTTGTTATATTCAAATTTACGATCAACATTTGTACGAGATTTTCACTCGGCTCTCATTCATCTGTTCCACTAATTCAAATAAAGTATTTGTTCGTGCATCATTTGGGCTCAACTGCGAAAAACCTTGACCTAGAGCTGTTATCGCATATTGCACTAGCATACCTATGTCTACGCTGTTCCCCTCTGTGTTGTTCAGTTAGACGCATGTATTAAGAGGTATTTACGGTGATACAGTCTATCACGGACAGCATTTATAACAATAATGTGCCGCCAGAGGTTGGTTTGCACTGCAATTGAGTGCGTATTTAAAAGGGTAAATACGGTTATAAAGCATTGCCAACGCGTGGTGTGGAAGAGATAAATAGCTGAAATGCTAAGTGATTAATTTATTTATTTATATATTTATTTCACATAATTCATAAAAAAAAATGAAATAAAACATGAAAATTAAATAATTCCCAAACAGTTTTTCGTCAACATATTACGTTTTTATTTAACTGATTTGAGTGATGAAACTCATTATTTGATTATCAAAGCTGATCTCCAGCTCGTAATCAAATATGAATATGCTACGCCATCTTAAGTATAATGTGTTTCCTCCCACATGCCACCTGCGAGTGGCATGAGAACCATCTCAGAAATAAAGTTGAGTTCTGTTCTATTCGGTTCAGGTTCTTATATATTTTGTCTCGATAATGCGACAAATTCGATTTCTGACTCCGACACTGTAATTAGGGCACCGAATTTTAGTAATCTATCTGGAGTCCGATAAACCATCATCATGCCATTGAACCGCAGAGTGAGTTTAGCAAGGTAGACGGGCTGTACCTACTAATGTATTGTCTAAACTTTACCTACAAAGTGTTGTTTGCTTGTATAAACAAAAGAGGTAAAATAACAAGGCGCCACGTCAGACATAGAAGTGTGTGTGTGTGTGTGTGTGTGTGTGTGTGTGTGTGTGTGTGTGTGTGTGTGTGTGTGTGATTTGGATTTTTAAAGTACCTTTAACAAATTTTCAGTCATATCGCTAGGATATCTGCAGTATGGCAGTTTATATAGTGATGTTTAGCCCTGGGGTATCATGCCGCAAACATAAGATGTCCCACCCAGTCACATTGTCCTGACACCAGGCCGACCAGTCCTAACACTAACCTCTGATTGCCGAGTGCTTAGCTATTAGTACCATTTTTATAAGTCTTTGGTATGACTCAGCCGGGGTTCTAACCCGCGACCTCCCGCATCCGAGGCGGACGCTCTAACCACTAGGCCACCGGAGCGATTAAAGACAGAAAGGAATGGCAAGGGCAGCTAGATGACCGAATATAGTCAATAGTGATTTAAGTTTTTCATATATAATTAACATTTTTTCACTTTCCTTAGCTGTCCTTATCTAGTTGTCATACATATAAGCACATTAAAGCTATTTCCGTTCTCTCCGTCTGTTCGCAGATATCTATATATTTCCATCTTTTACACGGGAGCCGCGATGGCTCAGTGGTTAGCCTCCCGGACTCAGCCGAAAGGGAGTGATTTCGAATTTTACAATCGGACCAGCCTGGGTCAGCAACCGTGATGTGTCCTTGGGCAACGCACTTGACTCCAATTGCCTCGGCAACAAAAACTTACTTCTGTAGCTGTGTCGTAAAGCACCAAACGAAAACCTATCTTGCGCACACACTCAACACACGTCTTCTTCCCCTTTCGCATCTCAAAAAGTTTATTATAAAACACCTACACAGAGGTGTTTGTTTCTTATCATTTTATCTTTAACATCCCACTGTTAATTTGTTGTATTCATCATATGTCCATACACATACATCTGGAGAGGCGTAGATAATTGCTATTGTTGTTTTGAGTTTTATGCCATTTTTCAGCAAACGATAGGCATTATACTGGGATCAGTATATCTGGTGGAGAAAGAAACCACCATAAGAAACACCGACCTACCGGAAGCTACTGGCAAGCTTTTTCACGTAGCCACATCGGCTGAGCTCGAGACTCTAACCAACGTTGACAGAGGACAGCGAGCCCTTTAGAAGACACAGTTACCAGGTACCCCTGGTGTATATAATCACATAGAGACAACCAATATAGTCCTGTCATGTTTATCCGCCATGTTGCTTGCATCTAGCATGTTTACCGAGAACCATTTATGCCGGATCATGGAGACCACACACACACACACACACACACACACACACACACGCACGCACGTACGTACGCACACATACATATCTAGATCAAAGCATTTCAATCATTATAAGCTGACACTTATGAATGACAAGACTTGTCTGAAGAAAACAATAAACATCTCATCGCACTTTGAGTTGTCCATATATGGAAATGAAAAATAATGTTGCAAATAGTACACATAAAATTCAAATAATTACATCTTTCATTGGATTCTTGACCATAAGTTGACCCGTTCATGTTCAAAATCTCAAGACTTTAATGATGCCTTCAAGAGGAACTCAACTTGGTCAATCTCCATGATGATGCAGATATTCGTCAGAGGCTCTACGGCAAAGAAGCAGCGATTCACATTTCTAATGACCTTGTCCGACGTACATTTGATTTGCTCCGAGATGTAGTGTCCATTTTTTGCGCAAGCTGTAAACATATGCTGCATTAAACTGTAATTTTCTGGTGATAAGGAATTCATTTTTTTAAAATTTATATTAGGTTCAAGAGTATTTTTAAAGTGCGCGGGCGTTATACGGCTATACACGTGTTGTTTATAATAGAAACCAATATGATTAAACCACACTGGGTATAGATAAATATTGACTAAGCGACAGGTATGCAACTAAAACCCCCTTTTGTACCATTTTCATTGCATCTTTAAAATTATCTTCTTATTGTGTATCTTACATGCAATTCAATCTATATATTGACGTACAGGCAGTTTTTCATGATTATCCAAACGTTTACCGTATTAATTATGTTGGTGATGCCGTAAAAAGACTATTGTCTTACCCAGAAGTGATATTGTGTCTTGCTAACCGCAATGGCCAAATATTACTATATTAATCACAAGGCGTAAGGCATTAATAGGTTTTCAAATTATGGTACTCATGGATAACCAAATAACCCACTATCTCCTGAATACCATTTTATAAAAGCGATCTTTATTCATGAATGTTACAATAAGTTAGGTGGGGTTAAAATTCTGGGCCCAGTATCTCTACTGCTTGCACGGCGAGGATGTATTCAAGTAAATGAATTTAGAATGAAATTGATTAAAACTGTTGAGTACACCTCAATCAGTTATTTACATTATCACTGAGATCCTTTTCAATTTATTGTTTGCCAATATGCAATGTCATTTTCCATATACGCCCATGGTATGTTATCAGATAAATACTTGGTTACAAAGATATCACATTTTCAAATTTCATAATAAATTTAAAATGTAAGTCGCAGATATACAGTATTTTTTAAATCTTAATTACGTTTTCATTGACCTTTAGAGCTCTTTGAAAAATCAATATTTATCCATAACAAACGAAAAGCAAATATCTGACAAAGACCTTGACAAACTTTACATTCTAAATTTGCATCTTCCGATTATCTGACCAAGACATTGACAAACTTACATCCGAAATTCATACTTCCATTATCTAACCAAGACACTGACAAACTTACATCCGAAATTCATACTCCCATTATCTGACCAAGACACTGACAAACTTACATCCGAAATTCATACTCCCATTATCTGAACAAGACACTGGCAAACTTACTTCCGAAATTCAAACTCCGATTATCCAACCAAGACACTGGCAAACTTTACGTTCTAAATTGCCTTCTCCAGCTATCTGACCATGACACTGGCAAACTTTCATTGAAAACTGCATACTCGTATTATCCGACCAAGACACTGACAAACTTAAATCCGAAATTCATACTCCGTGCGAATTTACTGATGTTAGTGGCAAAGTATTTGTTTTAGGTATGGTTCGTCCTTTCAAATCTTTAATTCAGATTAATTTACTTCAGCTGTTTATTCTCCCAAATTACTTTTCCTAGAATGGGGGATACGTATGTAAGGAAGAATAGTGGTTGTAAAAATGAAAACACGTGATACAATATGAAAACACTGCAAGAATACTTATGGTCACATACACTGGAATTTAAAAACTGTGCAGTATAGTTATGAATAAAGCGGAAAAAAGACTAAACGGAACGAAATAATAATGTGCATTTCAATTATTTTGGGAAAAACAGAACAGAAACTTTTGTTTCTTACAGACACGCATGAACAGGAATTACCTTTATATGATAGAATTTTGTTAGCAAAATATAAACCAGATCATCTCAGGTTTGTATGGAAAGAGTTTCTTTCAACGCGACTGGCGATTTTACCAATAATAATAATATTAAGAAAAATAATAGTAGTGGAATAATAATAATAATAATAATAATAATAATAATAATAATAATAATCTTTATTTAACGACGATAACACATTTGACCATAAAGACCAACCTGGCTAGTGGTAGTCAATTATTTTAACAGAATATGTTACAAAAACTTTTTTTTTAAAAACCCACCTCAATCGTAAGGGGCACTAGTTAATCGTGTGATTAGTGAATGATTTTACGTTAGCCAAGTTGACGTCTGATTGGTGAGTAGACGTCTAATTGGTGAGTTGACGTTTGATTGGTGAGTGTACGTCTGATTGGTGAGTAGACTTTTGATTGGTGAGTAGACGTCTGATTGTTAGTAGACGTCTGATTGGTAAATGATTTTCGTTAGCCGATTTGAGTCAAATTTATAAGCTGGGTCTGGGTATGAAAATATTTCAATACTTTCTGCACTTGTAATGTTATATCTAAACTGTTGACAGAGGATATCAGAATAAAACTTCGTACGCTGTAAATAGAGTGCACATGGTGTTGTCATACGAAATAAATTTCATATATTCGAACCCTCAGAGAAGGTTGCCATCGGTTAGATCTGTTGATCTTGGCACCCTATGAACCACTCCGCTAGCATCTGCTCTTTTAGCTGTGCTTCAAACAAGCTGTTTGGAAATGATGAACAACTCTAAACTGGAGGCGTAATATCATTAAAACAATCGAATCAAGCTAAGTTCTTATCATAATGTTACGTTAAACTTTAAGATTCTCTTATAAAGCTCTACATACACATAGTTTGCTGTTCCAACTCGAAGTCTGGGCGACTTGATCTGGAGTGGACTCAAAGTGAACGAGAGGTTGCACAGTTTAGTAGTAAAACTGAACTAATGGTTATGTGTACCTAGGCAGATATGTATACCACGGAAGCAAGTAAAATTAAACGTTAACCGTAAAAATGCATCTAATTTTATTTTATATTTTAATTATCACAATACAGTTTTCCAATCATATTTCAGAACTAAACTTTAGCTAGTTTGAGGTAACAGCCAGTTTAATAAAATAATATATCCTGGATAAATTCCTAATTGGGCAGTTCTCGACCACAATATAGACGGCGCGCGTTATCCATTACAGATCTGAATCTTTATTTGTAAATATCTACAGTCAAACATCCTGCTGATTCTGGAAAATAATTATGTTTATTTGCTGTTTTATTGTCTCGCTTGTGTAACCGTCTGATGACTTATATCCTTACACTCTACCATTAAATTTATGCCGGAGTCACCAAACAGGTTCAATGTCTTCTTGGATACCGAATCTACCATCTGGAATGGGGGGGCCCCGAGTGGCCGAGTGATCTAAAGCGCTCACCGTTACGGATCACTAACATCTCACCTCTGTTTGCGTGAGTTCGAGACTCGGGCTCGGCCAATGTGGGTATGTGAGAAAGCTTGCCGGTAGCTTCTCATGTGTCGTGGTTCTTTCCGGGGTATTCCCGGGTTCTTCCTCCACCATTTATACTGGCCGCCATGTATAGCCTATCTTGTGCTGACAAATGGCGCCAAACTATATCCTAACTGATTATCACAGTATCTTCTCCCAACAGCTGCTACACCAAGCACATAATAGAATATTTCGTGACTCTTTACATAAAAGTAATAATAATAATAATAATAATAATAATAATAATAATAATAATATTATTATTATTATTATTATTATTATTATTATTATTAGCAGCAGCAGCAGCAGCAGCTTTTTTCAGCATTCCGCTCTAACATTCTCATAGTAAATCTCCTGTACTACATTATCCACGTATAACTTTACGTGACCCCCCCCCCCCCATTGTGATTTTTAAAGAGATTGTGTTTAATTGCTTTAACAAATCCTAAGTGAATCGCAGAACCATTACAGGGTCACTCAAATGACCACACAGTAACCTTTCTTTTACATTACCTTGGAAACCGTGGTTATACAAAAATAACTCGCCAAGAAATTTAGATTTGCTATATATTGATTAAAACGTAGCGTCTTTCACTCAGTAAAAAATAATCGTAGGTGCCAAATTCACACTTGAAAATCTCAGCTTCTTCAAAACAGTAATTACCAATATGTCAATTAGACTCATATTCGAGACGGGAACTGAGGACGACTGTAGATAGATGGAGTGGAAAATGAGAGGCGATAATCTCAATCACTTAAATAGTCCCAAATGAGGTGGAAATTAATTGTAATACTGCAAACGTGCAAACTGTATTAGCAAAAATCTGCCCTGCCTGCTCTATAAACAGCATTGCAAAAAACCAGAATTAATTTAGATGTTGTTGCTTTTATTTTTGGATTTTGTTTTGTTTTCAAGGAAATATTGTTTTCCTCAGGTTATTGGGAGTCCAGATAAATAAGGATTATTCAAACTTTGAACCGGCTGAAAGGACACGCCATATCATTGTTACCATGAGAGGTAAGTGTAATGAAATGGACATGGCAACTGTGATTACAGAAAAGACTTGTATACAGTATGCTATAAACCATTAAACCATTAACATTAACAATATGTTATAAACCGTTCAATTTAACAATATGCTACAAACCATTAACGTTAGCAACATGCTATAAACCGTTCACTTCAATAATATGTTATAAACCGTTCACTTTAACAATATGCTATAAACCGTTCACTTTAACAATATGCTATAAACCATTAACTTTAACAACATGCTATAAACCGTTCACATCAACAATATGCTATAAACCGCTCACTTTAACAATATGATACAAACTATTAACTTTAACAATATGCTATAAACCGTTCACTTCAACAATATGCTATAAACATTAACTTGAACAATATGCATGGGAATAGCATACCCATACATGCGATTTACAGCTATTGTGCAATTGCAGAGTTTTGTATCACTGAAGAATTCACTTCATGTGTGTGACTCTCGTAAGCTCCCGGCTATGTTAGCTGGTAACCTTTGAAGTGTCCCACCCCACCCCCACGATGTGGCCGAAAGTTAATAAAGGATTTTATATGTTTGTGTAGCCCCCATAGATGTGTAGTATTGTTTTTCTGTAAAAAGAAAAACAAAAACCAAAATGAATTTAGATTTAAACAAATTAAATAGATATGTTTTAGAGTTATGGTTGATCTCTCCCTAGCGTTATGAATGAAGCGTCTGTAACAAGTCACTCATTTTCACTACTATCACTGTTAATAAAACGAGTTCTTCAATGCATAGTGGTAGCATACCCATATATGCGATTTACAGCTGTTGTACAGTTGCCAGAGTTTGCATTACGGTAGATTTTACCACCTAAATAACTAGACAAGTTTCTATCCGAAACCCAGCTGACAGCGTTGAACTGTTTTAGGCGGGACATTGTGAGAGACTCTCATGGGGACTTGGCATGACGGTGACAACATTATTTTGACAGTTACAACGGGATTAGATAAATTAATCGTTGGAACTTGATGATACAGATTTGATACAGAGAATGATACTCATTTACTATTGCATGTCAAGTGAGGATTCCCGATTGTTCATTTGTAACCTGGAACACGGAGGAAAGAGTAATTCCAGCCTCGTTCGAGAATATGGTTATAAGGAATAATAAAAAACAAAACAAAACAAAAAAACAGTATCGTTTCCCTGCTGTCGGGATTTGAAGGTAAACTTGTGACTTATTCATGGGTGGAAAATTGATAGCTATATAATAAAGTAGTTTTCTGATGTGCAACGTATCATGAGGGCAATTATATCCGTCAGGTACACCCTATTACATCTAAATTAGGAACTTGAGACAATTTCTACAGGGTATATTTTATTACGTTACATTTTAAATCATATGGATGACTTCACAATTTCAGCAAAGCTATGCAGAAAATGGCAGATGTCTTGATCCATAACAAGTAGAATCATTATGGCCGAAAACTCACTGAAAACGTTTTGTTCTTATTTAAAAATTATGAAATTCTGGAAATAAGTGCACGAATGTTCCCTGCGTGCTCAGGTGTACAATGTGTACAAATTATATCTAGGCGAGCATACAGTCGTCCAGAGTGATCCGAGAAATGTCATAGCAGTGTTTCTCCTCCGTAGTTCACATTGTGTGAAGCATACTGAAAGAGATGTGATGTTGGTCTCCCTGAAGATATGATGTACAGAATACTGAAAGAGATGAGATGTTGGATTCCCTGAAGATATGACGTAAAGTATACTGAAAGAGATGTGATGTTTGATATCCTGTAGACGTAACGTAAACTATACTGGAAGAGATTTGATGTCAGACTCACTGTAGACATAACGTAAAGTATACAAATAGAGATGAGATATCGGACTTCAGAAGTAAAACACTTTTTTGGGGCATATTCAACGTAGACAAACTGACCTTGGAATGAGCATTTGAGGCATTTTTTTTTTTTTAACAGTTGAAGGCCGGTCTTTGTATAGTGTGGAGCAATATAAGCCCAAAGACATCGATAGTTTTCATGGGTTTTTTGTTTTTTGTTTTTTGTTGTTTTTTTTTTTAAAAATCGCACAGAATTTAGACCAGTCGCTCTTAACCACTGCGGTCATGGGTTCGATTCATAAACATGTAACTTAAATGCGACTGTGGATCTACCCATTCATGGTCGGTTGGTTTGGCCTATTACTCCGGTTTGCCCCTCCTCCATACTGACTATTCCTTTGGACAGTGCCTTCTCAATTAAAAATATCCAAATATATTTTGACTAAATTTCTTATTGGATACGTAAGGTAACTATTATTAAAAGGGAACAGTTGGTAAAGAGTATTTATCCAATATCAAACAGCAATAACCGTGCAATAACCAGTATATTGCGACTGGATAGAGGTAATTTTTTCATACAAATATTTTTGTTCCAAAAAAAAAAAAAACAAGATTGGGCTATGAACAAAAGGAAGAAAGGACACATGGGTTTATTTTTTCCCTGATTTTTTTTTTTTTTCATCCTCAAGAAATAACCGTAAGCAAGTACCTATTCTATTAGGAATTTGAACTGAGATGTTAAAACCAACTAAGTAGAAGCAAAATAGTACTAATTTAATTTTGACATATGCTATTGTTAAAAACGTTTAGTTATTGTTTTTCTGTGCGAATGTTTCAAAGGTGCGATCCTCGATACTGATAAAAAGGTAGTCAGGTTGCAAACCACAATGAAAACATGAGGACCACCAGCTTTGACAGCATACGAATCGTTAGCTACGCTTCAGTGATAACTTGTACTTAGGTATCTTAAACAATTAGTGGTGTCTAGTTTATCAAAGATGAGTAAGCAGTTTAAAAAGCTACCACATTATTTAGCAATATATCCATACCTGCATAACAGGTGTACATATTTTAAACATTCTACATTAATGGGTTGACGAGATAACAACAATGTGCTTTTTCATTCAAAAGTACACTAAAACTTTCTTCTGTATTTCTTTCACAATTAAAGAGAATTAAAAATATATGCCTACGTGAAAATTATCCACCCTACGATGTAACTACTCTAAAGAACTGAAAACAGGCCTTCTATTACGTTTTTTCACCGCTCCGGTGGCCTAGTGGTTAAAGCGTCAGCCTCGGATGCGGTAGTTCGCGGCTTCGAACCCGGGCCGAGTTATACAAAAGACTTATTAAAAAAAATTGGTACGAACAGCTGCCTCGCTTGGCGCTCAGCATTAAGAGGTTAGTGTAAGGATAATGTGACTGGATGGGACATGATGTTACATGTCTGCTGCATAACACCTCAGTGCTAGACATCACAATAAACTGCCACACTGCCAACATCGTAGTGAAATGACTGACAAATTGTTGAAGCTACGTTAACAATCCAAATCTCTCTCTCTCTCTCTCTCTCTCTCTCTCTCTCTCTCTCTCTCACACACACACACACACACACACACACACACACACACACACTCCTTAATATCTAACCCTTACATTGTACGTCTTTTATCTACTGAATGGAAGCAGACATAAAATTCAAAGGTCCAAGCCTACACACAAAGATGTACATTACTCATGGGTTTAAAAGTATAAAAAAGGTTAAACTTAGACTGGGAGAGGGGATTATGTTATATCTTTATTATTGCCATGTGGATTTTGTCCTAGGGGATTTTTTCCTAAGTGGGATTCTTGCCTGTACCCCCAGCTAAAACAGGGGTGGGGTGGGGTGAAGTTATATTCCATTTATGAAGAAACGTTGACCTAGAAATATTCATTTAAGCCGATAGATTAAGGTTTTACATTTTATAATGTCCTCATCGATATCCATTTCCAGAGTAGTCTGGAATCAATACATTTTATAATGTCGTCATCGATTTCCATTTCCAGAGTAGTCTGGAATCAATACATTTTATAATGTCCTCATCGATATCCATTTCCAGAGTAGTCTGGAATCAATACATTTTATAATGTCCTCATCGATTTCCATTTCCAGAGTAGTCTGGAATCAATACAAATGTAGTACGGTTGCGACTGATATCAATATAGTGAACATGACCGTTAACACCTGTAGCAGAATCACTGAGAATACTCCTGTAAACAGGAACCAAACTGAGACTGTTACATAACCAAGAAGGCCAGTGAACCCTTGATGTGATATTACTCAGTAATATTACGATGATACAATATCCGACCGGGTCGGCAACGTTGACACGATTTATTTCTTTCACACTTGGCCAGGTGGGTCGAATGAAAACCAAAATATACCTTTTCGATATATCAGTCAACCTTATTTAGATCCTTCTTATTAACTACCAATTGATGGCCAATGTAAGAACTATCAGCTTAGGCCTGGTGTGCGATAGTTGTGTCATGTTACAGAATGTAGGTAGGCTCCACTTGTGGGGAAATGTTCCCAAAACCGAAAATAAAATATCCTTAATAAATGGTAATTTTGGGCCAAAATATCATACAAACAAGAGATCGTAGCAGGGACTGAGAAAACAATTTCTATAAATTCAAGATAAGACCATTTCTTCATTTTAACTATCAAGCGTTGAAACTATCTCTGGTATTCTTCAGTCATCTTCCCTAGCCAAAGTTCCGATATGTTGACCTATTTGCACCCTGTTGGACCGATCTGATATTTCAGTACTTTGTCCTAGTGCCATCTATTGGATTTCATAGCTGCCTCCCTAAGTGTGTAATTCCAACTAACCAGTAGCGTGTAACAGCGGTGTTTTGTACATCGGCCGAAAATGGAAGAGGCAACTGACTGAAAAACGATACTTTGTATTTTTAGCGTCAAAAGTATGACTATTTTATGAGAAACGCCATTACAAGTGTATTTGAGGGAAACGATGTATTTGTACAAACCTGCAGTGGAAAATTACTTATTTACGAGTCCATTCCCGTTGTGTGCTCCCCTTTTCTCGACCATGTAGGAACAGTGTTCAAATTTGAACAAGTTGATTTTGATTGGATGCGGTGGCGGTGATACAGAGAATGTGTGTGTAGTTTTATGGCAATCTTCCAAACAGTGTGTGTGTGTGTGTGTGTGTGTGTGTGTGTGTGTGTGTGTGTGTGTGTGTGTGTGTTATTTGGATTTTTAAAGTAGCTTTAACAATTCTTCAGTCATATCGCTACGATGTCTGCAGTGTGGCAGTGTATATTGATGTCTATGGGGCATCATGCCGCAGACATGTAGCATGATGTCCCCACCTAGTCACATTATCCTGACACCAGGCCGACCACTCCCAACACTAACCTCCTAATGCTAAGCGCTAAGCGAGACAGCTGTTAATACCATTTGTATAAGCCTTTGGTATGACTCGGCCAAGGTTCTAACCCGCGACCTCCCGCATCCGAGGTCACCGGAGCGTTCTACAAGCAGTTTGGAAGGAGCAGCGATAACAAACTTGAGTTAACTGACCGAAGGACAACAGACCATCCCTGTAAGCTCTTCTTGTCTATGAACAATAGAGCTCGATCCTGCTGGTATTTTTTACTTGTTTTTCTCTTTGTTCATGTAATAAAATTATAAAATTTTATATTTCTCGATGCATTAGGAAGAGTTTCTTATGTACATGAGCATGGGCGGGGCTTAGAGCAAATTTCAGTTAGGTCCATTTGCATTTATTATATTTATATACACTTATTATATTTATACCTACTTCTTACCTGTCCACCGAGCATGAGGGGGCCTACATATCATTTTCATGGTAAGTTTCTGTAGTTCTATTCGAAATAGTACCTAAATTTGAGGTATATATTATTTTCATGGTGATTTCCTTTAAATTCAGGTAGAAATTGCATATAATTTCAAGGTATCTATCATTTTCATGGAAATTTCTGTGATTCACCCATCAAGACTGCAATTTTTTTCAACTAAGAGAGATAGATTAAACAGAAACTGAAGCAGAAAGTGTTGAAATTTGAAAAGAAATGGTAGGTATTACAATGTAGTTGGTATGAGTACCATTATGACAACGAAACTACTATGCTACTTTCACGTACTGTGACTGAAATTTTGTTATATGTGGTATTACGGAAACAACGCGCTCTCTAAAAAAGAGACCTGGTCGAAATGACTGTTCCCACGTGCTCCAGAAATGAACTGGTGTAAGTACAATAACTTTAGCAGTTATTAAAATAGAGAGAAATAAATTTTTCAAAGTTTTATATGCATATATTAAGTCAAGTCTATCTATATACTTTATAGCCCAAATTGCGTCCATCAATACACCAAAATAAAGGAATTAAAAGTTATTTTAACAGTACCTAAGACATGCCATGTCTATTTTAAATATCCAGGATAACCAGTCGTGAAAACATGGGAATTTCTTTTTCTTTAATGTTATGTATGTCCATATTGTGTACTGAACATTTGTCCGTGACTGAGGGTTGTGGAGTTAAAGCCTACCTGAATTTTCTCACAGTTCTAAGAAATAAACAAGATGTTCACTTGGATTTGGGATCAAGAAATGACCTTGTTTACCAGCTTATAAGGTTCTGGAAGCGAACTTGTTTATAATTAGCATGAATGGATTTTCCAGAACAGTCAGTTGCGACATAGACCAAGTGAAACATATATACAAAGGATTTGGTAAACAATTATTCATTCTTATTTCATATCAGTCTTTGGGAATCTATGATCAGAGTTTGCAGATATAATTTGAGAGGAATTATTTAACTAAATTGTTCATCTGAATTACACTTGTCATCGACTTTTGGACTGAATCACTCGTTTGCGATTATTGAGAACTCATCCAAAGACATTCTGGATTATATCATTGTGGTACATCAGGACATTCGAGACTGCTGGAATTCATTCGGAACATTCTATACTTTTTGAACTCGTGATAGAACATTTAATATTATTTGAGATTTAAATCATAATACTGTGTTTTTTGAATTTTCACTTTGTATTCCATGAAAATAAATTATTTGATGATTTTACTAAACTTGTTCATTATGCTTTTTCTGTTAGATAGTTTAAGACCATAGAATCGTAAAAGATGCCTTGTATGAAAAGTAAGCTAATTATGTCTGTTTTGCTCTTGCTTATACAACATGTCCTTAATTATGAGAAATTTAAAGTCTTGGAACATGGAAGTAAAATTAACTTAAATTTAAAAATGTTGAACGAAATAACAGCACAAAAAAAACAGCAAAAAATTCTCATTTAATTTAGTTGTAATAAAATTAAGGAAAACGACAACAAAGCTGATTCGCGCACTTTCGTATACAGGTGTTAAAAGAATAAAAAAATGTCCACCTATTAACTTCTGACGTCTGTAGACCTCATGTTCTGTTCTGTTGAAACTGTAAAAGGTTATCAGTGACATAACAGGAATAATCTTGAGCAAATGTAAGGTGCACTTTTAAAACAAAAACAATACTTTTCAGGACTGTATTGCATGGCATTGATGTGCGGTGGGGACTGAACTTTAGTCATGTTCTTTCCATGAAAATTAACATTAAGTTCTTGTGTATATGTGCAAAAACATAATGATCTTGAATCCGGCAATATACAACATCGTCTTAAATGTACAGAAAAGTAATATACTGACTTGTCATTACATATTGGCAAGCAACGTCTAAACGCTGCAAATATCTTATTATAAATACATATACCTGGTATCAAGTGACAAATGTACTGCATTTTCTAAGATAATGATCTTGAAATGTACCGTCGATAAACTTGTTAAAACAGATACGTGAATGAATATTGTTCAATCGACATGCTGCTGTCTGATCGTATGTATTCCACAGCGACTCCAGCTGGATTTCATGCAGAAAATCTTTGAACCAGACTTTGAGTCTACGGTCCTAACGTATCTGAGTAATTATGAGGCAAATAATTTACAAGGCAAAAGATGAAAAATGGACCCTAGCTGCAGATTTGAGTCAATGATCTTTGTATTGGAACTTACTTTTAATAGATGTTTAATTGGCGGAAATTTACTCAACTGCTACGGAAATTATGTAACTAGAGAAATGATTTATTTCTATCTTTTAGCTGCGGATTTGTAAGATTAAATATCAATATAAAGATTCTAGAAGCACTGTATGCATTACATACTGACACTTCCCTACAAATGATTATGAGAAAAGGAAACTTAAGCGTAAACAATACAAAATATAATTTTAATAGGCACTATCAGCATCTTTTTGTATTAAGAAAGCAATTCAAACAATACAATACACCAATTCTTTGACTATTTAAAGAAGATTTTTTTGTTGTTATTGTCGCTGTTGTTTTGGATTTAATGCCATTTTATCTGCGCATGATAGGCTATACATGGCGTTCAGTATAATTGGTGGAAGAAGAACCTGGGAAAATCCTGATAAGAACCACTGACCCATGGGGAGATGCTTGGCAAGCTTTCTCACATTGACCGAGCCCGAGCCCGAAACTCGAACCCATACAGACAGAACTTTAGAGCACTCGGAGACCCGGGGGCCCGATGATTTTGTGCGAAAGAAGAAAATGAAAAAATTATACCGATGATGGTGTAGATGTTGATTTCTGTGAGTGTAATTTTTGCAAAAAGTTACAGTACACCTCATGATTATTCAAAAAGATTTAAAAAGAAAAAACAACTAAAAATTGGCATAATCTATGAGACTAAATTATTTCACACGAGGAGAGGGCATCTACAATAGTATTGTAAAAATATAATCATTATTCTAAGGTGAAAGTGACCTAATCCTAATTGTACTCTATCGTCCGAAGATGTTAACAAAACAAAATTAAAAAACCCACATTTATACCGAGTGCGGAGATATAAAACCCCTAAAAAGTCCGCATCATGTCTAAAACGAGGTAATACAATGTCGTTTTGGGGATTAAGATCATTCTGCGCCATTGTTATATCGTCTAAACTGTTCCAACGATTACACAAACGTGCGAGTTAATGCGTGAAAATATCAACGCTCAGAAGTCCTGCGTATCTTCCGTCGTTTATTTGGAAATTCGGCAATAACGTTTGATTGAGCGCATTTCACCCTTTTAACTGTCAACCCAGGTATTTTTCCTGGCTTTCCTCATTTCTTCTCTGAAAATCGCTTTTCGTATTTCTTTTAAAAAAAAGTTTAGATATCAAAAGGCCACCGACGGAGATTCGGTGTGCAAGGCAAAAGGTTTCACCGTATGTAGTAGAAACAAACTGAGCGAAAATTCGGGTATTTTTCCCTGGGTCGAGCAAAAAGTAAACAAAGAACATATTTTGCTTCTAAAGTACTCACTTTCAATGTTATAAAAATACTAAAAGGTTTGTAGTGTTTAGAGAGACATAAAATAATGCAAATCAACACGTATGTATGTATGTACGTATGTATGTATACATATGTGTACGTACGTGTGTGTATGTATATGTGTATGTGTGTGTATGTATGTATGTATGTATGTATGTATTAGTGTATTAGCGTTTAATGGCACAATAGCAAAATACTGGGTCAATGGTGACAATTAAAAGTAAAGTTCTAAAAAGTGACAAATCTTAAGTTTCAATTGATTTTATGGATGGGAAACACGGTAACAACTAAACTACAAATGATATACCTGTAAAATAAGTCTTTAATCTGGATGTAATCTGATACTCGAAGGTGTTCACCTCCATAGTACCATAGAGAATAATGAAAAATACTTCCAAACGGTAGGGTAAGTAATTACGTCCAGTAAATTTAATCTTTGGGGGTTTTTTTAACTATCCGTATTATAAATGAGATCAGCAAATATTCATTTACCAGATTTCATGTTAATCTTTGGCCCCCTTTTATTAATAAACGCCGTTTTACATTTTCTTTAAAATGTTTAAACGTTTATGGAATTCATAAGAGAAATTAATCATGGATCAACAGGATATCTAAATGTTACCAATGATGTATGAACTTACACGTCAATATTAAATTTCACGTTGTCCATTGAATTTCAGAACTTCTAACCTTGCTGTATAATCAATGAACAAAGTAGCTACAGACTGGAAGAACAAAGCTAGATACAAGCAAATTATTTCCATTCATCATGACCATCATCGTCATTATCATTATCGTTATCGTCATAGTCGTCATCAACATCATCGTGGTCGTCATCACAATCATCATCATCAAGAAACTCCACTGAATAAAGTGCATGTTTACCAATAAACTGAAATAATCAGAAAAATTTATTACCCGTCCCAAGGGCCATCGGTATGCAAAGAGACCTTTACAAATACCTCACCCACCACCACCAACAAACAACCACATTCCATCAATCATCGCCAAAATCTCCGAGATGGTTGTCTGTAAAGCCGTGTTATTCTTTGTAATAAACCAGTCAGATGCCTATTGTGTATAGCTGTAATTGATGATCAATTCCTATTATGATGGGATCACTAGTGCAATTGATAATCAGTTCCTATTATGATGGGATCACTAGTGCAATCGATGATCAATTCCTATTATGATGGGATCACTAGTGCAATTGATGATCAATTCCTATTACGATGGGATCACTAGTACAACTGATGATCAATTCCTATTATGATGAGATCACATTGTAATTGATGATCAATTTCTATTATGATGGGATCACTAGTATAATTGATGATCAGTTCTAATTGAGATGGGATCACTAGTGTAATTCATGGTATCCCCTTAGTCGAAGATAAAACAAAATGTTTACCGACGCGTTTTAAAAGGTTACAAGTGGACGAAGTTTGATAAACGCCAAATAATCATGGCTGATGATAGTTGAATCTATATAGAGGACCTAATTTGACAACGTTTATCAATGGCTTAAATATTTCTTTCACACATGTATTCATAATAGATCATCTGTCTTATATCCTTTAATATTTAGACCAATAGTCATTTTGAGACTTCTTGTCGAGAAATTAGGCGTAGACTCAAATTAGCTAATGGCACAGTGTATGCAACCATCATGGTGTCATTCTAGAGAAAACATACAACAAAGAAGCAAACTAGGGGCAATAACGAGACAGTTTCCAATGATCTTATTTTATAGGCAGCAGTGATAGGTACAATAAAGCAATAAAAGAAATAGTTCAGTAACCATGATGGCGTTTTTATGACCTACAGTCTAGATGAGGTAATGACCTTAATTTGGGAGTTCTGAAGTGATTGTTCCTGCACAAACATCTCGTAAAAATTCAAAAGGATTGAAAGAACACAAGGATAAGAGACGACTTATCGACCTTGTTGTATCATATACTGTATCAAAAACTACTATCTAGAAATTACTTTTTTCAAGACAAAGCGCGATAAATATATCATGTGCGGAGAATAATATAACTTCACCATCTTTTTTTTTCTTCATATAAGTGTTTTTATAAGCGCTTACATCTATTTCAGAAGCTAAATATTAAATCCATTGTTAGCCTGAGCATCCAGCTGCACCTACAAGTATCTATCGGTCGGATCCATCGTAAAAAAAAAAAAAAAAAAAAAAGACGGAATATGTCAAACTTCATAATTTCCGGTGTTTTTCAATACCGATTACTTCTGTTAATGCGTTATGGGATTACGGACTACATTACAAGATTTCCTTACTTCGAAAATTATAGGACTCACGGTACTAATGATATGAAAGAATTGAAGCAATCCAGATGTGAGTGAACATAAAATAGAGCATAAATGAGTTTGGATGGCCAGGATTATTTGACAATTAAGAATTTTAGTGAAAAGAATGTTTTGAAAGTTTATTCTAGTTGTAACTGCAAAAAATTAGAGACAATGTTTTACTAATTTCATTTGAGGCCTTTTACAGACTTGAGTTTGGAAAATTAATTTCTGAAATTAGCACCTGACTCTTTCTTGCGGTATTGAAAACACGTGTAAATCCAGAAATTTGCACGGCTCATATTTGGTTTCTCTATAGAGAAGCTTACATCAAGGATATGTCTGTACTGATAAATATAGGTTTGATCATGAGCTTTTAAAATTAGCGACATTTTAATATCATGGTGTTTGCATAGGTTTACCACGGGAACTTTATTAGTGCTGTCAGTCATGGAAAGCTTAACAACGTGAAAAATCGACGCACCTCCGAACTGAAGACTTGACAACGAAGTTTTCCTTCAGTAAACAATGTACAATTTTACGCTTTGCAAAAATACGTGTTAACACATCTTTTTACGAAGAATTGTGTTTAGTTTAAATTAAAATCAAGAGATAGACTTACCTTATTAAGTCATGAAAATAAACAAAATAATGGGATCACGTGTTAGAAATTTTTTGTTTACCCAATATACATATGTGACCTACGAAATTTTTTGTTTACTTCACTTCCATACGTGACCTACGAGTTGGTCGGCGTTGAGATAATATCCAAAATTGGATAGTAAATCGCCATATAGCAGGGGCGCTTACTTAGCCACGATGGTGCAAAGTAGAAATATGTTAGTCTAAAGTACATAGGTAGCATAATCTCGGCACTAGGTCAGAGTAAACATACGAATGCAGAGGTACTATATCATAAAAGGACTAAGCGACATGACGTAATTGGCCAAAATTGGCCTAAGTCTCGGGGTTTAAAGGGCATGTTAGAGATTTAAAAATGCCTGAACACTAGAAGGATAACTTGGATAGCTGACTAAAGTAAAGCGATTTGTCTAAATATTCACGCTGGATCTGACCGATCGATAGCTATCTAAAAGTGAATATGGATGACAAGGCTACCTACATATTTAATAGTTTGCTTCCTAAATGGAGGCATGCCCTTGCAAAGACATACCGTCAAAAACACAAGCAAATTTTATTTCTCCCCATATCATTTATATTCATCACACTGTCTTTGAAACAGACAGTAATAGGG
Organism: Megalonaias nervosa; assembly: GCA_016617855.1. Lineage (NCBI taxonomy): Eukaryota > Metazoa > Mollusca > Bivalvia > Unionida > Unionidae > Megalonaias > Megalonaias nervosa. The sequence continues at coordinate 21,360 of JAECUM010030938.1, forward strand.
AAAGAACAAAAACTATTTCTAAGACGATGAATCTCAATCTTGTTTCCATATTTAGCCTATTTTCATAATTATTCCAGAAATGATTCACATAAACCCTTTCGTTTCATTTACATATCTAAGTATCGTGACCTTTAGGGACCCCCCGCCCCCCAGTACCAATGACTGTGAGCAATAATACCGTGCGTGTTCCTTGTTTCAGTTTGTCAGTGCTTACAGTCAGAGTTTACTTGGTTTTATTTCATTTAATTCGGTTTTTTTTTTGTTTGTTTTGTTTTTTTGTTTTTTTGTTTAAACCTGAAGATTTAAAAGTATGCAATCTACTTGTAATTAAAAATGCATTACAGCCATTCAACGTCAATTTGTACATAAATCTGCCAAGAAATTATAGACATATCAAAGTGCAGAAACAGATCACTTTCCTGCTTTGATAGTTATTTAAGAACAATGAAGATTTCCACTTTTCACTGTATATTATTTGTCGTCACATTTACGAGCAATAGAAAGAAGCAAACTGAATATAACTTTCTGATTTGTGTTCAGATAATTTCGAGGACAGGAGAGCATATTATCGACTTGTAACCGAATGTATGAAGATATCATCTCTTTCATCATAAAAAGAAAGAAAAAAGAAAAAGACAACTTAAGATGTACCGTGTCAACCTCCTTGGTTGTACGCCCAGATAAAGATTTCAACTTATTCAACAAAATAGACGTCATTTATCAGTTTGCAGAATTTACAATTACTCATGCAGGGAATCACATTTGTTCTTTATGATATTATTGATACAAATGGATGGTATAATAATTGCCATGCGTAGATCGCGATAATGCGTAAGTCAAAACTCGACCTTGATAAAAAAAAATTGTATATCCCAACTATCAGGACGAACTGAAAATCGAAGATATGGAATTGGTCCAATTTTGTGTGCGATTCGATGATGTGACACTGCCGCGGTAAAAGTTTTCCAGATAAGATACTCAATCCTTTTGGTTACTCGTAAGTATGACATCATTAACTTCAAAAGCGATAGAAACTCCAATTTACTGAAATAAGGAAAAACACACACCATTCTTCAAACATGTCATAAGGACGTTGACATCAATTTATCATGCAGCATTCTTATTGTTATTTTTTATCAAAAAGGAATTGTATATTGTATTTGTTAGATTGTGTACATACAACTAAGAAAGGAGTATTTTTGACAACTAAACAGAATTTCGAAAAAATTATAATTCTCGATTTTAAACCCGTGGTTTAACTTTTCACTTGTATTTCCGTTACGGTATGTGTCAGTCCCTCTGTAATCCGCGTCTCACTTTCTATGGTAAACTTCTTGCCTTATTTTTATTTACTGTCACACCTGAAATTTTATATCTTGTGAATATGCCAAACTATTTATCAAAGGAACTGATGAGAAAATGAAGATGTCTTGTCCAGTAGCAAATTTGAACAACTTATATTAGTATAATTTTTGTTTCATCCATCCTTTCAGAGATAAGGAAAAGAGACGGTTCCACACGAGGCGTAGGAACTAATTAACAATGTAATTAGGTCTGCTTTGAGCCCAGTCAGTCATTTTGGCAGTCTAAGGGCCTTTGTTTTCTTAGTGGGTGACATAATCACTTCCAGTGTGTACAGACCCACCACAAATAATGAGCAAGCGTCAATTTTTGCGAGGAGTTATGGGGTTGTCAAACGCATTTACTACGGCCTAAATATTACACATCGGAGAGAGGTTGTTTTCTTCTTCCACATAAAGATACATGTACCTTATCTGTACCTGATAACAATTTGCATTTAATTAAACAGTTGAGTTCTAAACATTGGTTTATAGAGACAGTAAACGCAATTCTAAAGGTTCTTTGTGTTAAAGTGTTTTGATATGTTTGCCTAGAAATGCACATTAACAGTGATTCATTTGGTTTCACGACAGGAAACTAAAACATCGAAGATATTCCAAAGAGCTTCCGGCGACATTATATGTGCACGACATGCATAATATTAGTACTGGACTACGCCTTTGACTAGAACTTAATGACCCATTTGCACATAAAGCTTATACAACGACAAAATTTGATACGTTGATTTGTAAAAAAAAAATTGTATACCTTGACTTTTCTAAAAAAACAAATGCTCTAATAGATACGTTGGTTTCAATAACACTAAGTTCGGTTTTAACAACGTGATTCATATCCGACCACAAATCACCCAAACAAGATTTGCGTGTTTAGCAACAATAAAACACTGGGTCTAATGCGTGTGACATTCAACAGTCTGTTAGTTTTTAATGATCTCACACAATGATCCTCTGAAGGAATTTATTTACATTACTCCCTAACTTAATGAAACTAAATTTGTTCTTCATATTCGTGGTATCAAAAGTCGTTTTATTTTTAATTTGAAGACTACAAACATCATACATCATGGACACATTATTCTTCTTTAAGTCACTATATCTGGTATCCATGACAAGCAGACTGTATTACGTTAAACAAAACTGCGCCATTTGTGGAAGCTGAATGCACATGTGCTTAAAGTAAAGACAATATTTCAGTCCCCAAATTCATCTACACAATAGTAATCGAACTACAGAAGAGGAACGATTCACTTTAAAGAGACACATGAGAGTGTTAGTGGATTCGATTTGTTTATCGTATAGTTTCCAATGGCAGAATTAAACATTCTCTGAAAAATTGCTCAATTCAAGTATGTCTCACCAAAGTTTTCACTGTTTAAGCAATCGACACAAACTTTGTAACCTCCAGTTAAATAACTCTAGAACAATGTATTTTGTATTTTGTACAATTTCCTCTTTCATAAAATTCGGCTATAAAGCCCATATTAAATGCAAGGATGCAATAAATAAAGTTACTATAGCACAAAGTATGCATTCTATTTTCATAAGAATTATTGTTTATTATCGAATCGCCACGTGTGCAAAATTTCTTAGTGTATACAATCTCTACAGTAACTTTAATGACGACGCTAAATTAAAGTTTACTGACGCCAAATTAAGCGGTTGAGTAATCCGCTGAAATCGGAATGTATTCATGTTCAACAAAATTGTAGTTGTTTTCTTTAAAAAAAAATTAGTATACAACACACAATCTTGAAATGTTTAAGCAAGTGTTATGACTAAAACTGTGTGTAGTTTATTTTTCTTCTAATTAACACTATTAATGTTAAATGAAACAAAGAATTTAATGTTGTGCAGCGATTCATAGAAAGCTGAATAGACACTGTTTTCATT
>JAECUM010030940.1:0-11176 GCA_016617855.1 Megalonaias nervosa
GGGAAAGTGACAATATTTGCACACGTACGGATACAGAGAACACACGTCCAAGTATTTGATTTCCTCTCCTTTCTCCTCGTCGGCTTGGTATAACAAACAGGTGGCTTTCGTCCGTCCTCCGTACAAACTGTCTCTTGGGTTCAGTGGGTCCACCAGCTTGTAACTTTCCACGATGCGCTTAAACTCTGGATCGGTTTTCAATGCTGATCGTACTCGTGTTCCCACATTTCTACCACTTGGTATCCTTGCTCTTCTAACTTCAAGCGTCGCTGACAAGTGGCGTGGTACAAGTCTTCCATGCTCCGTTGTAAAAACTTAATTTTAATGTTACGTTGAGGGTAGCAGATAGGACATCCGTGAAATAAGCATCCGTTAAACTCGTACACGATCTGGGGATTTTCTAAGTCCCAACCATCTACCGAATACCTTCCGATGGTTTTTTCGCCTCCTCCGTTGCGAGCGTGTTGGATCCATTTGTCTTCCTTGTCACACAAGTAATATAACCAGCGTAGGGCTTTGACCGAGTATTGACGTTTGACAAAATTGGTTGTTTGAGGACTGATGACAGCTAGGGCGTTTTCGGGCATAAATCGTTGGCGATACACTAAGGAACACGCTTTGGCAATGGTGCAGGCTTCTTTCAAAGGATCGATCCCTCCGTGTTCCATGAACAGTTCTCGAAATTTTCCACAACATCGCCGTACAATGTCCACGTCGGAACGACTATATTTTAACATTTCTTCCTGAAAGTCGAAAGGGTCCGAGGCGTGAGCGTGGTACCAAGCATAGAAAGCTTCTCGTTGTTCAGTACGCATGTTGTCGGGGTCTTTTTAGTGAGCCTCAGGCAAATGGGGTAGAACGGCATGTTGATTGGCTTCGGTATTGAAAAAGTGCTGAAAACAGCCTTTGGCCATTTCTGTCATTCCAAACGTTTTAGGCATGCGACTCAAAGGCATGGCCAAGTAATTCATCGAATCTTTAAACTGCACTTGACCAACTTGCATGGAAATGATTTTGGCTCCGTTCAAAGTCACTTTAGGGCGTTCGGTTCTTTGTTCCGTATAGTATCTGAGATGAAACTGTCCATCGTATCCCGAGAAATTGTGAGCCATCACCGTAGCATAGCGATGACAATCTCCGTAACATTCGATGTCTTCTTGGCTCCACGTTTCGTCGATAGGGTTTAAGATCCATTGGGCGAAATCGGCTAGTGTGTTCGGTCCCCGAAAGATTTTTTCACGTCCTCCAGGAATCTTGCTACAGTGAGGGCAATGTGTAAAGATAGGCTCTTGGAGGCACTTCTCGCACGCTCGGTGAGCCGCGCAGAAATTAGGAATGTGAATGCCAGTCTCTTGCATGCATTCGAAATCGAGAAAGATGAAATTCCCTTTCTTTTGGTCATTATCTTCTTCTTCATATTTGGATTGGTATTTTTGAATGTAGCATTGGTGTTTCAAGTCCACGGTTTGGTGACAAATGTGACATCGTTTCTTTCCTGAACAGACGTACGACTTGGCATTATTGGTACGTATGCCTTGTCCATAAGTAGGGCACAATCGCAGGAGCTGATAAGCACTTTTCTGCTGTGAACCTTGCGTGTTTCGATGTTGTTAGTAACAAGTTGGACTGACAAACGTGCGTTGACAAGCTGGGCAATGTACCCATTCTTGTCCTTCGTCCAGACAGGACTTAGAGGCTAAACATCCCTCAGATTTCGACAGGAATCCAGTGATACTGGTAATGGCCTCGAAATGTTCATCGTGATGATAGACGTGAATGTATTTTCCGTCTTTGAAATTTTTGCCTCGAAACAACAGAGGTCCGCGCAATTCTTGAGGGTGTACTTTCAAGGTGTAGCGTGGAGCCGAGACGTCTTGCAATTTTTGCATTTCAGGTATGCCACAGGGTGTGTCTTTGGATATCCCCGCTTGCTGTAACAGGAGTTCTGCTTCTCTTTGTTGTTTGGTTCGATTCGATCGTCGAATAGTTTTCCAGGCTCTTTTCCATTCTGCCGTGTCGTTCTTGTCGGCATACGTTCGTCCCACCACGATGGCACGGGCTAAACACATCTTGTTTTGAGGGTTGTTAATTTGAACGATGCTACGCTTGATGCTGCGAAGATTGTCTACCAAGATCACCTTTTTTTGCCATCTCCTGTCCCTTGGGGAAGAGACACGTGGGTCATGAACAGTGTCGTTTTTCCGTCGGTGATGTGAAACTTGTCGTTGGATTGTTGTACGTGTTGAATCTTGTCCATAACTTTAGAAGGTGTCAATTCTGCTGGGCTGCTAAACTCAATCCAAACGGGGGACTTCAAACTGTCGTGATGAATAGAAAGTCTCAAGCGATCGTCTTCTTTGGCTTGACATTGCCGTTTCAGTGTGGTTAACAAAGAATCCCACAATTCAGTGATGAACCCTTCTGCTTTCTCCAACGGTACGTCGGACTTGAAATCTTTAAACTTCACCGCGTACGTGTAGGCCGTAGTTCTAAATTTTCTGGAGGAACGTTTGTCCGTCTCTCGAATGTGGTAGTACTTATCAGGGTTTACTGGTGGTGATGGACTTTGACTGAGTGTAGACTCTCTGGGCTTAGATTCTGGTTCACTCATCTCATCTTCAAAATCGCTGGCATGAATTTGAGCCAAGACTTCAGCTACTGTGCGAGACGATAAATCACGTTTCTGCCTTTTACTTTCTTCTCCTTTCTTTACGAAATGATGCGATTGTTTCATCTTGACTGCAAAACGTCAAATGACTACATTTGAAACGACATGGACCCCTATATATCCATGTCAGACCAGTGTATATATAAAGGACTGGTGACTTCCCTCTCAGTATTCATTTCGCTCTCAGGCCGATCAGCACGATGGAAGAACCCACACAGATCGAACTTCTGATTAGAGCTTTGCGAGGTGTCATACGAAAGTTTTCATCAGACAAGCCGACGAACTACTCTCGCTCCTTTCGAGATAAAAGTCAAGATACTTGCTATATCTGCCAGAACAAAGGGCATTGGGCTACAGAATGTCCAGATCGTCATAAAAGCAAGACCAGTGTCAGAAGAGACAAAAGTCAAGATACCTGTTATCATTGTAAAGAGAAAGGACATTGGTCTTCAGAGTGTCCCAAGAAACAACAGGAGCAGGTGAAGAAAGAAGAAGAGGTGCCCTCGGGAAAGGAAGAACCCCGTCACGTTCAGAAAGAGAAGACAGAAAAGAAAAGAAGACGAGAAAAATGGGAGGAAGAAGAAGAAGAAGAGGAAAAAAGTGTAAAAGCGAAGAAATTGAAAAAACAGAGAGAGTGAAAGAAAAAAAGACACAGAAGAAGTCTATGAACTTTTTAAAAGTGTTGTCTTGTGTTATGTTGTGATATTGAATTGTAAAAATGTGTGCCAGAATAGACCAGACTGAAAAAACGTAAGTGTCTCTTGGTTTTGATTGTTTAGAATAATACGGACCTACACTCATACACTCACAACACGTACATCACAGGGTTAAACAAGGGATTTTGAGTTTTAATTGATTTTGGCAAAATGAATAGTCTCTCTTTTCGAAAGAAGTGAGTGGCCCTGAAAAGGACTGTTGGGTGTTTGTTTTTTTCCTTAGAACAAACTCAGGAATGAGAAGCAATCCGCTTTAACTGCCTTAAGCCTTTGCCACGGCCAAGGCCTATTTATGGACTTGCTGCTGTCAATGATTTAGTAGAAATCACTAGGGGCGGTATCTCTGGTGTAGTAACAGGGTTAGGCTGTTTGGCTAGGGAAGGTCTTTTTCTCTTAGGTCGTAATAAAGAAGTCTGATACATTTGTTTCAGACTTCTTAACTCGGCCAAAATGTCCAAGAGTACCGTTACCGTTTGACTTTCACTGTTCTCCTTCTCTTCTAGCCTTTGTTTATTCACTACTGCTTCTTCTTCCTGTCGTTTCCTTCTTGCCTCTTCTTCTCGCTGTTGCTGTTCAAAGAGAAATGCTTGTTCTGCCTCTTTCTGCTGCTGTAAAAATTTCTCCAAGTCTTCTTTCTGTCTTTGTTTAAAATCGTCGACGTGTGGTAAAGAAGGAGAAAGTGGCGAAGGTACTGGTACCGGAACAAATTCTTGCGAAGAAGAGAAAAAAATCTACTAAATCCCAGTTGAAATCGGTCTCTTCTGGAAGTAGCGCTGTGTTAACTTTGGTAGCCACTGCTATGCCATCACTTCTCGTCTCCACAGTCGGTGCACCCCAATTCAGTGTCTTCTTAGTTTCCGTCATGTTTCACAAAACAATACCGCATCGATTCACTGTGCACAGACGCTAGTGCACCTATATAGGAAATGTGACGTCACAGGTAGCTCTCTTCGGATTGGAAGACAGACTTCGCGAAGTGACTGAATTTTGTAACGCATGTTGGGTTTGGTGAACAATTTCAATCCGTTTCGATCCGGTCTTCCACTATGAATTAACGCGGTTCACTTCATTCCCTTCACCTGTTCTCGTCACAAAGATGTGGACCAACGTTGAATCGTCTACTTTCGTATCGTCGTTGTTTTTGCGTACGAACTTACCCATGTATGTCAGAACAGCATGGAGAATCGTTAGGATCACCGAGACAAGCATTTGGAAAAAAAGGACTTATGTGGAAAGACAAGGCTGTCTGAAGAGAGTTCTGGTTTACGGACCAGAGATTAGACGAAGTTTGAGGAAGAGAAGAAGACCTATGCGATACCCTCTATGTTAACGGAATGGTGTTAACATAACAAACAACGGCCCTTTTCAGGGCCACTCCATTGCCTCGAAAAGATATTAATTCTTTCTTGCCTAAAATTTTTTTTTATTCGATTTTATAATTTGTGTACATATTTATTCTCTCTTCCGTAAAAAATTTATTTAGTCGATTTTATAATTTGTGTAGGATAGATTGATGTTCAATCTATGGGGGGAAAAAAACCGAATATATATATAAAACCTACTCTACTAAAACACGAACGCGACTAATTCGTGTTTGTCTATAGAAATGACACATGTGGCATAACTTCACAGTACTACATTTCTACAGTGTTGCCAATGTCCATTACCGTGACGTCACCCTACCTGTTCCATTCCTCTTGGCGCTATACAGTCCCAGCGTGTGCTAGTCGCTATACAAAATTCCCATTGAAGCTATATGGTCCCAGGCTGATTTTTTGGGCCTATAAATCGGCGGGCCATAGGGGCCCAGGCTGATTTTCCTTCTTTGGCATGATGAGGGCTATACTATCCCACTACACTACTCTCGGTATACCGCGGTATTTTTTAACATACCGTGATATGAATATATGCCACAGTATACCGCAATTATATTAAGGACTAAAAATTTAATGTTAAAATGTTTAATGTTATAAAGAAAAAAAACTCCATCCCCATTGACTGATCTTTACCTTATTGTACATGAATTTGCTAAAAGCTTTCATTATAGCTGACATTCGGGAGCTCGTTGGTGAAAATAGAAAGTGTTGACACTATTGATATAATAGGCAGGGAAACTCTGATTGGGATGCGAACACTATATCAGAGAGGTCAAATAAACATAAAACACGCTTAATCAACAAACGAGAAAATATTTAGTGAACTTGACAAATTACTTAAAACTGAAACAGAAAACCAATGCTCTCCACAAAAACAAAAAAAATCGTAGGATGATTCTCCGTGTTACGAACGAATACATACACTTAACACATTAATATAAGCTAGTAAATATCTAAACAAAAAAAGACAAACTTGGATTTTGCCTGAACATCTTTGACAAATCCCATTTTGCCTCCACGTTGGCATACGTGACACGCGTCTAACATGTGATTAAAGAATCACAAATATGATTATATTTGTAAGATTCAGAATTAGTTTATGACCAACGTAACTGTTTTGTAAAAATAATAATATTTGTTTAAAAATTGTTTTGTCATGTAAAATGAAAACATGCTGCTAGAATCATTAAATTCATAACAAGGTTGCTCATACATTCCTTACTGACAAAAATTGCCCAAGTACCAGCACAGTGAAAAAAGTACTGCGGTAAATATCATCGACAAAAACACAACAACAACTACAACAACAAAATAAGAAATCTTTAGTTTTCATTAAGTGTGACTTACATACGGTAACTGGTTACTTTATACTGACTTATTATATATTTATATATTTATTTATATATTTTATATTTATATATTTATATTATATACATGTGTTTATATTGCAATATAGATATATTTACGGAGCCTTGTTTCCTCTTTCCCTTCCAATGAGAAACAGGTGAGTAGGCAGAGCTAGTCGAATGGTATCCTGTTGTAATTTTGTATAAAGTTACACGTTGGTGATTGGAAAATAAAGTCCGGGAACCAGACCGCATGGCAAGCCCCATACTATCGTAGTTTCCCTCTAAATGTCACGTGATGGAATGAGACTTTTTGGGTTGTCATTACCATGCCGATAAAGTGAAAGGGAAATAATTGAAACAAAAGGTTATGTTGCATATAATGTTTAAGGCATGTTACTTTTATGGATTTAGCAAGAATTCTTTATCATAATGTATATGTAAACATAAGTTATAATTTAATAGCGATCTAACATTTAAATGGCATAATGCAGGAATCTGTCACATATGTATTATTTGAAACACGGCAGTGTGTCACAGACTTGGCATCATCTTGCATGTTTAAAACTTAAAAGTTTAGAATTTACAGGAGGGATATTTAGTCATACATTAATAACAAAGTTTGATGACGCGAAGGTTTATTGCACCACCATTATTAATCATACCAAGATCCATTACGTTCAACACCATATTACCAGTTCTATTAAACTATACTGTCGCAATACAGGGCCAATATTTTACTTAGTATGCATACCTTTGCGAGTACCAAATAAAAAGAACCTTCACTAGTTGTAGCCATTAGCCCAAAAATAATGATGACCACACAGAAAGCTATAAGGGGTTAGGGTAAATTTTATATTAAACGATTATTCACTTTATTTGGATCCTCATGCATTCATTTTCCTTTGGAAGGTAATTATGTACACACCTGGAGAAACACATACTATAAAAACACCAGGTATGTGGTCAATATATCCATTACCAACCAGACTGAATGTTGCATGCATTGATGAATGATCTGTATATTGAAAAAATAGTTCATACTACCCTAGATTGTGATGCTTAGCCTGACGGCATCTTTTCTTGCCCCTGTTCAGTAGTTGGCCACCATTATAAAAGTACATAGTGATCAATCATTTTTTTTGTCTGGAAGTTTCTTGATGACAGGTAAGGTCCAGAGCATTCATTAATCAGGATTGAATAGATTTTGGTTAAACTATATGATGTAGCAATTTAAATTTTAGAGCATCAATTAATATTTAATTTAGGTAAATGAACCTACATGTATGTCCACATTGACATATACTTTAGAAATGAACAATTACTGGTAATGCCCATTTGAAAGAAAAACATTATTTTCCAAAGTCTCATACAGATTTAATAAAGGTTGGTTTTGCAACTGTGTCAAGTTTTTGCACATTAGGTTTATTTTTCAATACAATTATTTGGAAATTGTTATGAATTGAGGAATCACACAGTCTAGAATATAACCTTTTGGAGGGTATGGGCAATATCGTAATGCCCTAATACACAATGCCATATAGCTCTGTTAAGTGTGGTTTGCTAATGAAACCAGTTTACAAGTATACCTTGTATAGTCGGCAGCTATATTGACACTTTGCATAGCTTAGAATAAAATTTCATTAGATCTTTCCTCACACATCCTGATGGAGTTGTTGCATCTGATTATCACTATGGAATGCATGTGGTTTTGATAAATTGGGCATTATTTACTGTTTATGACCACATCAAACATGCACTATACATTTTCATTGAGAGAGACAGAGAGCACAGTCATACACCGAGTGATCTTTAATGTTGTCCTTATAAATTAACTGATGTTTTTTTCTATTCTTCCAAATAAAATTTTTATTAACATCTGCATGATGCAGAAGCATTATTAACATATATATATTGAGTAAAGCTTCTAATTTTCAGGTTTTTGTTTCAGGGTTCTCAGGGACCTGAGCATCTAGGTCAAATATTCATGAAATTCTCAAAGGATGCGCTGTTTCCCCCTTTGGTACATCCCTGTGATGTGCCTCATTTTGCCCCCCAGGTCACTCCCTCCTTTCATGTTTTGGTCAGCTGTGGTCAGTCAGCACAATAGCTGAAGACTAGACTTAAGTAAACAGGCATGAAGTTGTTGGGACTAACTGACAGTTAATAGTTATTGTCATTATCTTGTGAAAAGGACAGCCCCTCCAGTGCTCAAAGAATCTGATGGCTCTATTTTCAGATCAAGCTTCTCCTGTATTCTAAATGAGGCACTGGTCATCTTTGTGAAAAAAAAATCTAATTTGCTTGAGAAAACTTGGATTGCACTGATGAAATGTGGAAATTGAAGACAAGCAAATTAGTAATATTTATCCTCATATATGCCCCTTATGAAGATCATCTATTTATCGTACTCCTGTAAATATCATATACACAGTGGATCATGTGGTGAATGAATGGGGAGCAAATTGCCTGGGTTACCTATTAGTAGTGCTTACTTAGCTTTTACATGTGATTCTACTGGACAGAATACTACTTGGGATATTTATTTGCATTACAGAAACCAGCCACTGTTTCAGCTGTTGTTGCAGTTGCAGTTGGTCCAATGATGCATGGATGAGTACTGGCTATCATATATGCGACAAGTTATTTGATTACTTTATTGTTGTAATATGGACAGTTGGGGCCAAATGCCAAATATTTGTTGTTGAGGTATTATAAGTAGTAAAGGGATCAAATGTGGTGGATATGATTTTGCTTTTTTTTCCTTCTATATTTGAATTACAGTAATTGCAATGTTGTGTGACAAATAACAGTAAAATAATAATAGGGCAATTTTGGGCATATGAAAATTGGAGTTGGGGCATGTGGAGTTTGTATCAGGGCTTGTGACTATTTTAATGCCATCAGCTCTGGGCCTGTGTCTGCAAAAATTTTTTTTGAGAACTGCCTGCCAAATGTCACCCTGACATACTTGAAAGAAGCCATGCTCTGTTGTGTATGTATGTAAGCACTGCATTTAATTGGAAAATAAACAATCGCTATTTTATTGTAATGGTGTTGAAATTAAATTCGTGACCACATGAATATAAATTATGAATTAATCAAAGCCTTCTCAGAGTCTGATTTGGACAATATTGTCAAATTATAGATATGCCCTAATAATAATAATTGCTGTTTAAACACATGCGATTTCTACAGGGCACTACACTATAAGTAGAGACTTTTTAAAAGGGTGCAGATAAGGATGTTAACTTGTAAAAATGAGTCAGCAAAATCAGTTTTCATTTTTGGAAAATGGACTTGTAATACTGGTGAACTAACAAGAGGAAGAAGAAAATAAACAGAAGCTGAATGTTCCATCTGATTGGTGATATTTGAGTATCAGTACCAAAAAGCTTGTGTGAAATAATGTTGACAGCGGTTTGGATCTGCAGTCTCAGGCTACATTTATTTAGGTACCATACATGTACCAAGCTTAATTCATTTTTTCTATGGAACGCATGTTAAATCCCTCCTTTATTCATTAGGGTAAACATTTAAGGCACTTAACATAGTTTACTAAGTAATATATTTATTTTTAATTAGTTAGGATTATTTTGTACATATGCTACTTGGTATATTATTTCATTTCTTTGTTTAATTTAATGATGGTAATTCATGTTTATATATATGGTACATTGTAATGGTAGGTCTTTACTCATGTCAGGTTCTTTGATGGGAATGGAGATACTATTTTACTTGTAGAGAAAACTACATAGCATTTTAAGTTATCATTCCTGAGATTGGAACAAATTGTTGACAATTTTACTGTTGTGCATTTTTTTAAAAATGTTATTATTGTAGGGGGAAAAATTAAATATTTCTTTTGGTATAATATTAAACTTAACATTGTATTTATTGAAAATATTTTCTTTGTAGTGTGATATTATAACTAGCAAAGAATTCTATCTGATACTAAAATAATGAAGATGTGCTTTTAATTGTCCTTTCTGTCCTTTCAAGTGGGCCTGGGTGGCCAAGTAGTCTAAAGAGCTCACCTTTTCTGATCACTGCCAATCTTACCTCTGTCAGCATCGGTACCAGTCTCAGGCTTGGCCAATGTGGGTATGTGAGAAAGCTGCTACTGGCTTCCCGTGGGTCAGTGGTTCTTACCTGGATTCTTCCTCCACCTGTTCAACTGGCCGCCGTCTATCTTTGGCCGCCGTCTATCTTTCACTGAGAAATGGCGTTAAACCCTAAAACAGCTATCCTTTTCAGAGTGAGGGAATTGTATTTATGCCAGGGCCTCTCAAATAATAATAATAATAATGAGGACTTTGTATAGCGCCTAATCTTTAGAAGCTCTAAGTGCTTTACAACATTTGACAACACTTAAAAAGCATATATAATGATATGATTACAAAAATAAAAACAAACACCATGAAATTAGAAACAGAAACATGCAGTAAATATTTAAGGTAAGGATACATTATTAGGTCTTTAAGTATGTTCTTGCAGTTGAAATAAGTGAGTTTTAAGAGCGCTCTGGAATGAGATCACTGTGTCTTTGTGTTTAAGTGCAGTAGGCAATTCGTTCCACATTGCTGGGCCCTGGTATGCAAAAGAGCGTTGTCCATATGATTTCATTTTCATAGTGGGAATAGTAAGAATATGAGTGTCAGAAGAGGAGCAAAAGTATCTTGCAGGTGTGTACACATGGGTGAGGTCAGATAGGTATGTTGGACTGGAGCCCGTCAGTGAAACGTAGCACAGAGAACAAATTTTGTGTTTAATTCTGGATCGTATGGATAGCCAGTGTAGGGTACAGAGCAGGGGAGAGACCTGCTCTGATCGTGGTACTCTTAAGGATGATCCGAGAAGCTGTATTTTGAACTTTTTGAAGTTTCTGGAGTAGATATTGAGACAAACCAGACAGAATTGAGTTACAATAGTCCAGTCTTGAAAGTACTAAGGAATACACAAGTGTTTTAGTGGCATCAACTGAAAGATACTTGTGAATGGAGCTGATGTGTCTCAGTTCAAGATATGCAGCCTTGCATAAATGTTCATGACATGTTGATGCAATGAGAG